>CADDXX010000479.1:84986-117895 GCA_902810485.1 Alauda arvensis
CGTGTGAGGGGCGGTGAGTGAGGGGCGGTGAGTGAGGGCCTGAGTGTGAGGGGCGGCGTGCGGGAAGCGGCGTGTGGGGAGCGTCGTTCCCGGCCGAAACGAGCCCCAGGAGTTGATAAACAAAAGCGAAAGGTGGCCGTGCAGGGAGCTGCGGCACAGAGCGGGGTCAGCCTCAGCCTGCAGCCGTGAAGCTCGAGGGGAAGGCCTGGGAGCCAGGGTGGGCATCACTGAACCGATTCGGCTGGGAAAAGATCTCTGAGACCGTCGAGTCCAATGTATGACCGAACACCAACCAGACCAGGGCACCAAGTGCCACGTCCAGTCTTTCCTTGAAAGGTGAAAGAGAGGACTTGGAGCACTGAGTACAATTTTTCGAAGAAGGTTTATAAACCAGAGATTTTTTTGCTAAAATTGTGTGATCTGGGCTGACATTTTCAATGTTACGTACTTCGGGGATTTTACTTTCATCACTCTTGAAGAAGTATGAAGAAATGCGTTGTTTTGCATGTTTTATAATAAAATTCTGTAAGGAAGCACACGATGTTTTGTGATTGACAGTGGGAATTATTCCGTATCCTTAGATTCCGAGTGCCCATGAAAGCTGGCAGAGCTGCTGGCATGTGTGAAAAACTCTTGGCATCGTTGTTTGGAAAGGGCTAAATTATGTAAAATAGAGAGGGAGGTAATGCAGGAGCACTGTAAGAGGTGGATAGTTTGTATCAGCATTTAGAAATACATCCTACCATGTGAACTTTTCAGAGGACAMCAAGTGTACAGTGTGCCACAATGATCCGGCGCGGGAGCGCCYTTCATCATTGTGGCACAATTTAATACCAGCTGGAAAACACTTGGAGTAAAAAAAAAAAGAGTAGGAGGAAAGCATAAAATGAACAAAACAAACAAAATGTTTTTGATGGGGAGTATAAGAAAGCAATGTGTGGTGATGATTTTGTGACTTCCCTAAGTCCTCTGGTAATGAAAATGATTCAACAAGGAAGATAGTACAGCATAAAAAGGGCTCTGTGYGGTAGAAGTGGCAGCATTATAAGATAACTTCAGACCATTTTCCTGGGATGTCAGCATTTGAGACAAGGACATGAACTGTGTGCAAGTCAGATAAAGGACAAAAATGAAAGACTTAGTTAAAAGAATGTAATTACAAAAAGATGGAGGGTGTATTTTATCCARTAGGGCATTTTCCAGACAGCTGAGCCATTTCTAGAAGAAGCAAGAGGCAACCAGAACACGCCGGAGCAATAAAGCACCAGGTATTGATAATGTTCCTGCTGAATTAGTAAGAGCAGAAGGGGATAGTGCCTTAAAAATTAATTTGTGTTAATTTGGTAGCTTGAAAACAACATAAAGAAATGGAAAAGGGGAATTGTGTGTCTGTTTTTGAGAAAAGGGACAAAATGAAACTTGAGGGCTGGGGCAGTGTCTTTCTGCTTATTGCAGCCTGTGATGTTCTGGGCTGTTTGTTCTCATGTCATTAGCCTGCCATCAAAAGGGATTCAGAGAGGTTTCTGAAATAACAGGATGACTGCACCACAGTTCTTTTCAGATTATTGTGTACTTCAGGGAAAGAAGAAAAACATAAGCAGGCTGCATACAGATCTTCAATATATTTAAGAAAGTTTGTCATAGTGCATTATTGGAATAAAAAAGCATCCATCCTTTCCTTTTTTTCCCAGCATGAGAAAAAAAAATTAAACTTTTTTTCCTGTTTTTTTTTTTTTTTTACTCTACACCAACACTGGGAAGGAAATGCAGTGCTGATTATAGCACATGGAATGCTTTTTTACCACATTTAACAATACATCCAGTTTTAATATCTATGCGTAAGAAAAAATACACTGAGCTTACTACAGACTTTTAAAGTCTTTCTATGATAGGATGACTGTGTTATTTCATTCAGACCCTTGATTAGTCCCAGCTGTTCTGATTGTGTGGAAGAGAGGGAAGGCGTAATGAGGAAAATTTACACAATTATTCTCTATCCTACTCATTGTATCTATTTTCATTTTGCTATAGGTAGGAAAACACGGACAATGCAAGTAAAAAGAAGCTGTACTTTCCTAGGCTGAAAACAGTCCAATTTCCTCCATCTTAATGGAAGTGTAGTCATTTAGTATCATTTTGCACTTCAGCTAAAAGTGGATAATATTTATTCTCTAGTTTTGAAGTTTGAAAGAAAAGTGTGTCGTGCTGATTCTGAATAAAACTCCCATTTCTATTATGTTTAATCAATATAAAAGAATTCTCAGCATACCAAAAGAGTGCATCAAATGTTACGCCAGGCACAGGGGAGATATGTTCTCCTGGTCTGAGCAGCAAGCTGAGATTTTATTTATCCCATTTTTGCAAATGGCTTGTCAGCACTCAAGCTGAATTAATGTATATCTTTTCACTCCTCTTTTCAGAGTAAAGAAGGGCAAAAGTCAGATATTTGGGCAGAGGGAAAAGCATATGGAATTTGAAAACTGATCTGTAAGCTTGAATCTCTAAGGTGCCTCTCAAAATTTCCCTGTATTTAGCACAATGCAATGCCTCCTCCTTTTTAAAATTCACTGTGAATCTGCTCAGTAATTAGGAAAAAAAAAGCTTAAACTTCCATATTTCACATTTCCCATCAGAAACAAATACTTGTTTTGCTTCTGCTTAGCATAGAAACCCTACGATTATTTCTGTTTGTATTAAAGTGTGATTGCTTAAATCCCCTGCATTGCGGGGAGGAAAACTGGGCTGTTTTTCCTGAAAATGGGAAGCTGTGTACAGKAGCTGCCAAACATTACAGATTTTTTTCCCCCTTAAACCATTATGTTACAGAAACRTTGCTGTAATTCAGTAGTGCTTTATGTGGGACTGTTTATGGAAGTCAGTATTTCTTCATTTTGGCCTTGGTTAAAGAAGCTCAAATTGTTTACTCAACTCCACCATTTAAGAAGAATATTCAACCTATTGTCATTTKTTTATACCTTTCCATACTACATCTAAATTGTTCCCCTCAGCTGCCTTTGCCAAAAGCAGAGGTCTGAAAAGTGTTTTGTCAGCTTCAATAGAAGACTCCAGATACATTTTGTTTTTCATCTCAGAAGAAAGTCAGAAGCCATAACCAAATTTAAACATTTGGGTTCCTCCCCTGGCCTGTCTTTGTTTCCTATGTGAATGTTATTCAGGTTTAATAACAGCCACAGTTTCTGTGCAGTGAAGAGTGACATTGTAGCCTTGAGTGAAAAAGAAATTACTGCTGGCAGAGAGTTTTCTCTGTATCAAGCAATCACTAGCTGCTTAGATTTCTTTTTAGCTGTTAAAARAATAAAGCCCTTAAGCAGAAGCCATTCACCTTCCTAAAATTTGTTGGTAACTTTTACTCAAGGAGGAGGAGGAAAGCCGTTAAAGAAGCACTTTTTCTGTGTCACAAGGTTAGGTATTAAGGGCTTGCTGTTGTTTTTCTGCTTTGGCARAGCTTTGAGCAGCCTGCTTGATTTCTGGGCTAGGTAGTCTCTTTATGCCCTCTTCACCAGACCTTAGACACCTTGTAATGTCTAAATATTTTTCCTGAGATGAAGAAAGCTGCTAACTTAGAGGGTTAATTTAGCTTCCCTTRCTGTTGGCTGATCATTGGTACTTAAGGGGTCCAAAAAAGCACTGGTTTGATCCAACATCCCCATGCCTGCAGCATGCAGCTGTTGGGATTGCATCAAAAGTTAAATAAAACAGCCAACCAAACCAAAACCTCCCACAACAGACACCCTTCCTCCAAACAAACAAACAACAACYCAAACATGCACAGAAAATACGTGGAAATTGATTCAATTTGCATAATTTTATCATTCATTTAAAGGATCCTGTGTCTCTCTGCAGAGCTCTGTTAGCTGTTTGGGTAGGTCCCATACAAACATAYGTCCCTATAATTAATTACTTCATTCTTCTCTTTTTTTTCCATTAAATGTGAATGTAAGGACAGAATCAACTGTGTTTTCAAACAAATTAACATTTGTRTAGTGCATGTTTTCATTATAATGCTTCGATGTATACAATTGTAGAGTCAAATTTCAGCTTAAAATTTTTCAAACACCAGATAAAAGTTCCCAGCTAGGAAGAAGTAGCTTATTAGTCAGACATGGCTCTTTTGATTTTGGATGAATAGAACTGAATTTCATCCTTAACATGTTATTTTAGTAATGTCCTGTAATTAAATGCTTCTTCGTATTTGAGCAATAATAAAAGCCTTTGCTAAAAAGGCAGAACCTCTCTCCCGACAGTGTAATGTAAAAAGCTTCTGTTGTTGAGGAACAGTTCCTTTTAAAAGTAATATGTGAAAATTATTCTTCCTTTCTCTTTGAAAGCCTGTTTTTATTGTCAGCTGGCTGTGGGAGGGGTGGTTGTTATGTACAACCCACAACACTGAGCTTTTGGACAGAAATGGGAGGAGTGGCTGAGACCCCTGGGTGCTGGGCAGCCCTTCAGGAGGATCTCAGCATGCCATAAGATGGGCAGAGAGGAACAGTCTGGAATTCTCCAAATGCAGATGCACAGTCCTGGGAGGGGCCCCAGGTTTTAAGCCCATGTCTARTCTTTTGAGCCCAGGAATAAATTTTTAAGCTAGCTGTCCTTCTCTGAGGTCCACATAAAGGTTTTACCCTAGGAAGATTTTGAAACTCAGCTACACTAATTACTACTAAGTTTAAGAATATGTCAAACACTGAATTTTCTGAAGAAAGATCACTGAAAGTRTCAATGTGACTGTGAGCTGAAGCTGAGTGATAAAACTTGGCTCCTGGTCAAGGCTAAATGATGCAAAAATACAGAAATATTTTGTGATCATTTTGTCTTGATCCTTTTTTTGCTGTGAAACGCTAATGTCACATGAAAAGGAGAGATTTCTTGACGCCTAGTATTTAATTTGTGTGTCAACACCAGGGTATCAAATTATCTCCTATTTGCTGTACTGCCTCAGCTAAAACAAGAACAYAAAACCAGCTCTTGACTGCAGCAAGTGTAGTGTCATAAGAAGAAAACCACAGAAATTTGCATCAAACCAGAATAAAATTTTGCTTAAATGAGATAAAAAATAAGAAGGAAGCTTATTATTCTTCCACCGAGCAGTTGCTGTGATTGTTAATTAGGGAAAGAAATGAAAAGCTGTCAGTTTATTTTGGCACTTGTTTCTGGTGCACCAGCAGAGGAGCAGACACACCAGAGCTCGTGAAAGATTTTTCATTTGAACTGMAAAGAGCAGGGGAGTTCTCCACTGAACAAGATAATTCTGTTTCTAATAACAGGTGTGAACCATACAAATCTGTTGAGAACCTGCTTATTTCCTCTTTTAATTATCTGGTTTTAGGGTAGCAAAATAAACGAATCTAAAAGCTAATCTACTCACTCTAGGCTCCTTCATTCTTGCAACACATGGGTGTGGGCATCAGGCATGCCTGGCATTGCTGTGAGCTTACTTCAGATGAWGCACACATCAGTGTGCAGATCTGCAGGCTCTTCTGATTAACAAAGTAATAACCTGCACAAATACAAGCACAGAGAACCACTTCCATTGGCCCGGACTGCTGAGGAGCTCTAGAGATGTTTGTATGGCCAGTAAAGGATAGGCTGAGTAAATCACAGAGCAGAGGTCACAGTCTGGTGGCATCACCCCCTGTGCCATCGCTGCTGTCAGTGACTGTGCCTTGCTGCCCTCTGCCAGGCAGCAYGCTGGCTGATCCAGGCTGCCTGCTCAGGCCTGCCTGCACAACCTCTGGCTATGCAGGGCCTCAGCAGAGGCTGAAATGCTTCAGCCATGGCCAACAGAATCAACTGAGAAGTTAGTGTGAGTCTGCATCAGCCACACACAACTCCTTGGAAAGAGGAGCTTGAGAGTCTCTGCTGGCTGGAGGCATCTTTTCAGAGGAAGAAGCTGTTCTTGGACATTGAATTGCTTACTAGCTATGGATTTTTTCTTWAAAATGATGCTTTATTTGTGCCTCTTTTACGCTCTTCCAGCCAGACAAATTATGATCATGCCAAACTCTCAATCATAAGCATTACAGAAATAGAGGACTAGCAGAAATTTGCATAATTGCTTTATGCAGTGGATCAGGAAAAGATTTCATTATTTGAAGTACCAGTTGAGGTACAGAATTTTATGCTATCTTAGAGAAAAGCTTYTGCAATAGGTGTAATCTCTTTCTGTGTATACATTATACATTCATATAACAGTGACATTTCTTMTGCATGAATTGCCTGAAAATATGCTGATTATAGCTGTATGTTTGCCTGCAACAAAGTATTGTTATATGCCTGTGGGTAACATATTGAATGACTTTAATTAGAGAAGATGGATCAATCTGGAAACTCAWGCAGATTTACAGCACAACATGGGTGACACAGTGTTTACATGGTGTGGTGCTGCTGTGACCCTCTTCCTCAGTTATAGTCTCTCTCTCTCTGTTACTGCTTTTACTCCTCCAGCCTGATTATTGCGTTGGCAATTCTACAACAGGGGCAGAAGACAGTGAGAATTCATGCCAGCATTTTGGAGTAGTTTGAAGCTAACTGAGTTATATATAGTAGGAACAAAACCCTGACTTCATTAAAGTTGATGGCAAAATTCTCATTGAATAAAGTGGTACCTGAATTCTGATTCCAAGTAGGAAATTCGTTGTCCTAAGTGAGCATATTATAAGCACCTCTGGATAACTCAAATGGCATAGGACTGGAAATAATATACCTCTTAAAAATCTCACAAAAATTAGTTGAGTAATTTGGTTACTTTCTAAATAACATCATTGGTGACCTCTCTTTCAGAAGTGTACAGGTTGTTTTTTGACTTGTACTGTACATTAGGTTACATAATCTTGATGTGATAACAATCCAATMACAATCCCTTCCAAACAAATGGCTTGAAAATACAAAGTGTATTTAATTGCACTGAATTTCTATTTGTGAGTAGAACTGCCTCATAATGCTGGAACGATGGAGCTGCAGAGCCCTTAGTAAATGCCAAGTCTCTTTGTTTGAGCTGCCTTGGAGAGGACATCAGACAAGTATATGGTCTAGTTGTGACACCACCAAGGCTCAGTGCCTGCCCTGTGAGGGTTAAATCTTCCTTCCTTTCCTCTTCCCCACCCAAGGGCACGGAGGGAAATCACATCCCTGTTTCTGTCGTGTCCTGGGCAGCTGGCAGAGCTCGGATGGACCCGGATTTCCCAGTGCCAAGCGTGGTGTTCTCTCTGCTGTGCTGCATTTTGCACAGGATGTGGTGGGAGCAGGCCCGTGCTTTACTGCACACTTTTGGCTCTGCAGTCAGCTCAGGGACTGGAACATGCTGGATGAATTTGCCTGTGTGCTTTTTTCAGTCTTCTGTAGATATGTCTGTGCAATAAAAACTCAATCAAATTTTAATGCTTAAAAAAACCCCCGACAACAAACCAAGGCTTTCATCATTATCTCATTGCAGGCAGGTCACACCAAGGTGTCACTGGCCCAGAATCTAAACAGCATCTAACCAGCAGAAGTCATTCTTCAAACATGAGTCCCAGAATGAGCCACTGCATTATGTAACATTCATGAATTATACATTAGCTCTGGTTTAGCATTCGTCCTGCCACTTAAGCAAAAGCCAGCTCTCTATTTGCAGGTAAAAAAATAACAGTTTTCATTTCAGTGGATAATAGTGCAAATTGTTACTTTATYCTTAGCTGGCAATATTGTAACTGTGATAAATTTGTGTACAGATAGAAATTGTATCACTTCATACTTTGAAGTCCTCTGACACCCAGCATCCATCCTGGTAAAGTTATTTTATGCATGTCCATGTATGTGTGTTTTTACATGAATTCACACAGTCACACAGAGCAGAAGCTCTACCTTTGGACTTTGAGTAATACCAGAGAGGCAAAATAAAAGGACTGTGCAAATAACAATATATTCAAGTAGTCAGCATCACATTGTACTTTGGGCTGTGTGCTAAGCAATCCTTCATGTCTGCTGCTCTTTCTTTTTCCATTAATTTTTCAGCATGGCTTTTCCTTGTGCAGTACACACAATGCCTTCAGCATCTCCTTTTTTCAGCTTCAAATGTTATAAATTATATTCTTTGACTTTTCCTTTTGTTTGTGCACAGCAGTTGAATACATTGATTCCCAAGGATAATAACCTACAGTGGTTAGCTCTGTCYGGAACACTGACTGTATAAATCAATATAATTGACTGGTGATATTAATTATTTCAGCAAATTTTTGAGCTCAGTATTGCAGCTTTCATTCAATTACGTATTATTTAGTCCCCCATAGTTATGTAAGACAGCAGGAACRTGGGTTATGTAACCTAAAGGACAARTTCTTTTTACCTTCAAAGTAATTAYGGCTTTCTTCCTGTAGTGAAAGGGTCAAATCCTCCCCAGGCCCATTCAACTGACTACAGAAGGCATAAAACATCTCCKTGAATTTTTCCACTATGTTGCTCTCTGCAATTGCTCATTGTGGTAGGATTATAACTCTTGCTAATCAAAATGGGTATTAGCATTCAAATTAGTGTCTTAAAACACCCAGCTTCATATAATACTCAATAACAGCTGTTTCTGCAGGAAATGCTTTTTCAGAAGATGATTATRACATGGCTTCCTTTGTTTTAGAGCAACAAATTCTTCAAGGGCTTGACCAGAACCTCGACCTCCTAATGAGAAGGAGAAGCAGAAGGGGAGAAGGGAAGGAATGAGTCAGCAAGCTGAACAGCTTAGAAATGAAACTAAGATCACACCCTCAAATTATTGATAACCACCTAAATTCAGTTTTTATTAAGCCCATTTGATCTATGAGTCAAGGATAKATGGAGCATTTTTCTTGATCTTGTACTTTATTGTTTGTAAAATGGGCAGAGATTTTCTCCATTATTTGTCAACTATTMTGGTGAGGTATAAAGCAGCAGATTAGATAATGAGTGTATCAGTATATTCAGAAGTGTTGTAATAGTTTTCATGCTATTTTAGATTACTATSCAGATAGGTACCTGCTGGTGAAACATATTTTAGCTGTCAAAATTGAAGTCTATGCAAGTACTCACTACAGAAGAAAAGACATAGTCCAAGAAAATTTTGGTGTCCCCTTCTCAGTTGTTTCAGGAGTTGCCAAAAAAAACGTGTTTTTCAAGTACTGAGTAAAATTGCATTCCTCTCATCTCTTCAAACACAAAAGGAAGCACAGAGTTAGATGTAAAATAAGTTTCACTTGCAAGCTCAGCTTACAGATGAGCCATCTGTACCTATAATTTTGTTYTTCTGATTGCCTGTTTTCCAACATTAAGACTAGGCAGTCACGGTGGGCTGCTTGTTCCAGTGTCCAACAATGACAGTTAGTGGCCAAATTCTGCTCTTTAATCTCCTTGAATTTCTCACTAACTGTTGAATATGTATATTTAGATTGACTGTTATGGTTTWATTTCCATAATTCCTCTAACATAGGAAACAAAACTGCAGTTTAAGCCAAGTTCTCAACTGATTTTATATGACTGTCAGTCACAATTACAGGTCAGAAGATCCTTTGCCAAATTTGAAYTGAATTTTTGGAAGATAAAAGAAAATTGAGGACTGTCTATTTTTTTTCAGTACAACTTTCTAGTCTAGATTACCATTATAAAGTAGATTGAAATTACTTATTGCTGGGCCTCCACAAACCAAACTGGAATTCTAAGTATAGAGATGCCAGATTAACAATTGCATTTAGCTTCCATTTCTATTGTTCCCCCCTTCCTTTCCAGTTGCATTTACCCTATGATGTGCTGTGTTGTGCCTTGCTCTTCACTGCCATGTGGAACTTACTCCTGGTTACATTTTCCACGTTGCTTTGGAAACAGAGCCAGATGCTGCAGAATCCACTGTGAACAGCTTGGAACTTGGAATGCTCAGCAAAAAGAAACATTTATTGTGGGTTGCTGTGGACTCCATTTTAAGTATTTTGTTTTGGTTCTCTTCTAAATGGTACCACAAATAYGTACAGAGTAAAGAGGTTTATGCTAATATATGCAGTTATAACCYCCTGGGACTTAGTATTTCTCTGTTTGGAGACCTGTCCTGAGAGACAGCTGCCCAGCTGGAGCCTCCATGCTCCTGTTCAAAGGTGGTTCCAGCTCCTGCTCTGAATGCTATTTTAGGAAGGAAGGGACAAAGTTGATTTTTAAAGTTTCACCAGCATTACCTGACAGCTACCCCTCTCCTGAYTGAGACCACACTGATGAATTCACAGACATAGCAGCATTTTGCAGAGCTGCACAGCAAAAAGCTGTTGAAAAGCAAAACCCATCCTTCTGAAGTGTCTGCTATTTCCAATTTGAGATTTTTCTGACTGCTTTCTTGTGCCTTCACTTGCCCAGAATTTCCTCCTCTGTGCTCATTTTTGCACAAATGTAATCAAAGGCATAACATTCATCAGCTTCACCAAATGGTGGGATCAGGCCCAGGGAGCTCCTCTGGGGTACAGTGCTCACASACAGTAACTGGGCTTGTGCTGAGCCGAGGGCTGGGCTCAGTGCCTTTAATCCCAGGTGTATGGGGCTGGGAGAGAGCGAGGCAGAAGTATGAGACACACCAGCCTGGGATTTCTCATCTCATTTGCAGCTCCAGGGTGGGAAATGCCAAATGGATTGCAGTGGGGGCAGGTTTGCAGCAGCAGTAATCACCAAGTGACTGATTTTGTGGCTGGCATCTTCTTGGCTCCTCTGTACATTCCACCTTTGCACAGTTGCTGGAGAACTGGGAAGCTGTCTATACGTGAGAGAGTGTGAATTTACTGCTACACCATTACCATTTATTTTTTGGATATGTCTTTCTTTAATGTTCTATGCCACAAACACTTGCATCACCCTGCCTAGGAATGTTTTATGCTAAAAGCAGCCAATTCTTCCTCTGCTTACTGTTATATTTTTTATAAAAGTGCATTTATTATGCCATAAGTGCCTCTAAGCTGCTGAAAATGGTACCTCTTTCATTGCAGGGCTCATTACTGCATATCTTGGAGATGATTTTACTCTGCTTTGCATCTCTGTTTTGTATCACCAGATGAGAACACAACTTCTCAAAAGGAAACATGGATATGAACTCCAGGCATTTGTGCCCTAAATCCCTGGGCAAGCAGCAGCCCAGGGAAAGCTGTGTGTGCCTGGCAGGASAGGGATGGGGCAGAAGTGCACTCTCCTTCCCTCAGTGGAGGCTGTTGTCTGGCTCCTGCTGTCTGTTAGCTGCCAGAYTTTGTTAGACCTAGAGGCACTCACTCAGAAGACATTTCCTTCTCCAATTTTGTTTGAAACCAGCCGACAGGCTTAGAAATGAGGTGGAAGGAATATTAACAGCAGATGAACAGGCAGATGGCACAACTGTATATGTTTCATTTCCTGTGGGAAACCAGACACAGTTTTCTGTCAGAAACTTGCAGTTTTGAAACATTTAATATGAAGTCATTTGAAGCACACCTCTGTAAATTGCAGGAACTTAAATGTGATGTCCTAGTCTTTGTGCATAGTTTAGTCCTGTGTGAGTAATCACATATTGAAACCCTCCTGTATCTTAAGTGACTCATCTTTTCTATTTATCATTTCCTCTGTGCTGGCATTCCCTGTCTGTRAAATGGGAATAGCACTATCTCTTACCTCCTGTCAGCACTGTAGATTGAACCTCATAAAAATCCTGTAAAAAGTGCTACTGAGAAGCTGACAAGGAAAGAGAATTTTGTTTTCAAACTRGGATTTACCTATGATGCAGGAGGAAGGGCCAAATTCTCAGCAATAAACAAAGATTCCCTGTCAGCAGAACTCTGTGCTGCCAGTCTGTGTGTGAGAGAGGCTGCAGTCCTKGGGATAACTGGTGTGTAGTCCCACACCTCGTGGCACTGCCACAATGCATTTGTGCAAGATGGTTTAACAAAGGTTGGGCACACAGGATTGTCTTTGGATTTCCCAATGCTTGGCTTTGGTACTTTGCTCACCCCCCTGTGTGTWTGCATCCTTGGCATGGATGGATGTGTGACAGTGGACTTCTTCCCTGCACAGGAAATACAGAGACATGCTGTAGGAATGAAGGAGGTCAGTACAAACCATCTGCTTTTAACCCATCTGTGAAACTCCTACCTGACATAAAGCAGTTCCAAAATTTCACTGGAAAAGTCATATAAAAATCTCTGCAAAGGTACCAGGAACACCAGCTGTCTTCTGCTTTCTTGTATCAAACACACTAGAAGCAAAAACTGTGAGCAGATCTTCTGCATGTGATGGCTGGGAGTGGTTTGACACTGCATTGATAGGATAAAAACATCTGAGAAACCACATGCCACAGATACACAGCAGATTTCAGGAATGAATAACTCAGTATCCCACCTGTTATCTTTTTGTCAACAGTTTGTTCAAATACCAAGACAAGTATTCCAAAATTGMTTTGAAAAGATCATCTTTGGTAACATTCTCCTGACTGGCTTTGACAGATGGTGTGTCATCCTGAAAACATACTTGACAATTCCTCTGTGCATCTGGAGGGCTCCCAAATGTGTCCACGAGAGCTTAGATCTCCCTGGGGCCAGGGAGCCTCATCAAATTTTAAACCTGAGTTTTGGAGACATGAGAGGYGTGATAAATAAGGTCTGACACAGGAAGGAGTTCTTGTGTTCCTGTTCTCATTTGGCTGTCAGCATGTGCTGGGGATACTTTGAGAATGCAGGAGTTCTTGTAAATCAAATAACTCACCTGTGGCTGGGGTCGATTACAGAGAACATTCATGTCACTATGTCTATGGAAACRTGTAAGAAAGTTTTCTAGATGTTATCTAGAACTCCATAGTTAAAACCTTTCTTACTGATTCAATAGTCAGTTCTTTTGCACTTCTAACTGCCAGTGTAGAATTGTTCTTTGTTTAAAGTCTTCATATGTTACATACAAAATCCAACATTGGATTACTGATACCTTCTGGAAACAAAAAACCTAATGACTTCTATGCTGTCTTGGAAACTCTGTTTGGGTTTGTTGGTAGTTTTGCTATTGAAAGTCACTGTGCTCTCCTGTTTTCTAACAAAGGCTTTTATCTCAAAAAGAAAGCCAGAAAAGATACTAGGAAAAATCTAAAAAGGAGAATGTGGCAAAGGCTGAAAACATTTATTCATAGGAACTTTCCAAAATTCATCACTATTTATACACCTGAAAATATGACTGCTGTCTTGCCCTTGAAACAACGGACAGGCTTAGTTATTAACTAAAGCTTTTATTGATAGGGGAAAGAGGGAATGTAGACACCTTAAGAGCACTCTGTTCTCAGTACTGGAGTAGTGTGTCCTTTGTTTTGGAAATCATTATTAGAGTAAAAGGTGCAGCTCCTTGATAAGAGGCAGTATCTAGTTAAAGATGCACCATCACTTCTGCCTTTGCAGGGAATTGTTCCAAGTGAAGAGGCAATGTCTGTCAGCTTTCTGTGAGGAAAGGTCAGGCCATCAGCCACCTTGCTTATCTTGTGCCAGCCAAATGAACGATGAGCAGGCTGCTGCTGCCTCACAAGTTCCTTGAGCATTTTGCAGCTTCTTTTGTCAATGAGGAGCCCACAATAGGTCCCCCAAACTGCTGAGTGCTCTTCTCATGGGGCTGTATGTTACAATAGCTGTTTTCTTTTATCATTTCAGCTAGCCAGGGATGGGATGCTTGGTTAGCATATGCCACAGTAATTACAGAATTCATAATTAGCTGTACAATCTATAGGAACTGGATGGCAAACTATCTGCATAATTTATGACCTGTCTCTGCTAATTTGATTCTGTTATGCATGAAGTTCAACTTGCCTGTTGCCTACCAGTCATTGAAAATATGTTTATACATATTATATATATGCAGATGCATCTCTGAAAGGACAGAGCAATGAGGGATAAGGATATTGTACACTGTGACAGAAGTGAGATGACCAAAATGTTCTTAAACTCTTGTGCAATGTCTCCCTGTTTCAAGTCATGAGCACATGAGATACTGCTTGCATAGGCTATTGCCTTCATGATGCTAGCAGTCTTGATTTGACCACAGAATTCTCATAGAATTTACAGCATTAATGAATGTTGCATCCCACTCTGAAATACTTTCTTGCTACTGATGTGCCTTTCACACAACTTTGGTAAGGGTGAAAAGGAAAATTTACTGTTTCCTGCTGCAAGGACACTCCCTGTGCCCCATGGTGAGGCATTTTGTTCCAGGGGATATGAGGCTGCCACCAGCCTTGATGAGGCTCCACACTGAATCCACCCCATACAAAGTGAGCTTGGGGAGGTTCATTCTGTCTCTTTAAAAGTCACCTAAATTATCTATGTCTCCTATTTTCTCACATTAGGATCTACAACAACACCCACAGACTAAATATGAGCCTCTGCAAATCTTTAATCTCTCCTTCATCTGCCAGACTTTCTAATTTTTTGTCTCCTTTCCTCTGTGCTACCCTGTTGTTCAGCTTGGGCTTCTTTTGCTGTGATTCCATCAGGCTGGGAAGAGAGGAGCAGTCACTGACACTGGACTGATGTTCTTAGACATGTTTTGAACCATCACAGGGCAACTGCAGCAGCCATTCAAGCTTTTCTTTCTAATTACCATAAGTAATTAATAGCTACCCAGGAGCAAGATTYAGATTAATTGATTCCCACAAGTTGTTCTCCAAAGTACTCCTTTGACCAAATGTTCAAGGTAACTCCTTATAACTTGGAAGTAAGCTAGAAAAGTGTTATTAGCTGCAGTACAAATTCAGATGAGCTTAGGAACTTTGCTAAATTTTGTTCTGCCATTTTTCTGTGCTTTTTGGTGTTGTGCTGGAAAAGAACAACAATTAAAACTTTCCCACTAAGGTTGTATTGGTTTCTATTTCTTACATTATCCYGATGAAAATTTCAAAATGGTGCAGCCATATCTTCATTCATATCATAATACACAAAGGAAATTAATTGAGCTCCCTTAGTTTGGCCATTCATTTGGACKAACTCTAATTTATTTGCCAGCCAATAAATTATTTTCACAAATGTGGACAGTGAAAAAGTGAAAGACCTAAGAATTCTTTGCTATTTACCTCGTTGGGACATCAGTGGATTTATTAGAAGTGTGCTTTATTCTGCAGTCCATACTGTGCCATGTGGAATACTGATGTGCTGCACTGATAGAGATAACCAGGATTTCCTAAGGCAGTCAAGAAATCTAGTGATAATCACTAAATTCACTGTCTCCAAAAGGAGATGTTCTTCCAATTCACACTCTTCCCAGAGTGTGACCCCATGTTCCTTTTCTGCTTTGCAATACAAGGATTTTCTGTGCTTTTTATTCCAAGGATACCAGTTTCTCTTCTTTGAGTCTTGAAACATCAATTAATTGTGAAAAATCTTAAACAAGAGACCAGAGAGTGATACCAGGTATTGATTATTTGCTGGGAACAGCCAGATCAATGTAGAGGTCTTTGAATTTACAAAGTCTTCAAAGCTGCACTGGTGATAAAGCCTTGAAAACTTTTTTCCCAATGCTTTTGTTTTAGGTTCCAACATTCACCCTGTCTGTCAAACAAGACAGATGAGTACAGTTCCAAATCCTCCATAAAGATTACATCACTGCAAATGATGAGACTTTGGGGAGATGGTGCCTGACCTTATCCCCTAAAGCCTGTCTTGGGAGGATTTTCATAATCTCTCTGAAATCCTGGATTTCCAGAACTCTCCACAGAACTCTCTAAACCCTCTCTTTGTTGCAGTCACATTGCTCTGCTGCAATCTGGCTTGGTGCTGTTAATACTTTGTCTACAACTCCTCACATCATCATGCATTTTTTAAAAGTATTTTTGAAGACTGAGCAATCACAYGAAGTAAATACATAGAAAATCTACTTTGAAGAGTCTGGAGTCTGATTTTCAGGTTATGYTTTTATTTAGTGATGGCACTAGACATTTTGTTTATTTAAGAATACAGGAAGAAAAAAATGTTGTATGCAGAAATAAAATCTTTTAATAGATCAGATGATGAAGTGGGAAAAATTAGTGTTTTGTACCCAAGAACTTGTCTGGAGAAGGGAAATCAAGAAGAACTTGAATAACTAGATGCTCTTCTAAATTGTCCAACAAATCAGCTGGTCTTTTACAGCTAATTGCAAACTCTGGCCTCTGTTTAAAGGAGAATTGAATAGCTTATGTTCAACAGAATATCTGCAGTTCCTTTGGGAAGATCATGGCTTTATGTAATTATTATGCTAATCACTATTCAAATATGAAGGAGTAAACTACAGACCCCCAACTGCAAGGTGACAATAGGAAGATATCAATCATTAGATTTGTTTGTATAATACATCAATGTTCATGGTATGTTGACAGAAAACCACCCCTTTGGGGGGAAAATTGCCTTGAAAATCAATAAAGTGATTGCAACAAAGTTGTAATTTAGAGTTCTGATAAAGCTGAAAATTAGCCAGTTAATATTCTTGTCAAATAAGAATATTGTGACAAATAAGAAATGTGACTTGTTGTATGGGCAGCTTTCCACATGATTGCTGATATATATGCATATATATAATTTTCTTTTCACACAGAAATAGGCAACATTATTAGCAATGAAAAAGACAGCTCAGAAGCAAAAGGTGATTAAAAATGCTTCTTTTCTTGTGAGTGCCATTGTGTCAGGATAGTGATTGAAGGGAGAGAGCCTTTAGAGRCTGCATCATCATGACACTGCAGCAGCCAGGCAGGAACAAGTCCCAAAATAATAAAATACGGGCAGAGTCAAAGGACTCAAAGCTCAGAGTTTGTCTCTGCAAGACGTGGAGCAGCTCCTGAGAGCTTGGTAACTGGCAGGGCTAAACCCCTGAAAACTGACACTAAGGTTCTGYTCCTCCACCTCTCTGGGATCCCCATTTTCATCTTTCTCTGGTGGTGAAGATGGAAAGGAAACAAGCTGAGCTGAACAAGGAGGTTAGGCATGTGTAAAGAAATGTAGGAAATGGGAAGTGACAGGGTCACTGGGATCTTGCCTTGATGGAAGGAGTTACCTGCAAACGTTGGGCATAGAGAAAACAGCTCAGAACTTGGAGCACAGGAGCACAGCTCMGGAGAAAAGGCCTCAAGTCACCAAGAGGTTTCTTAGAACTTTGAAACAGCAGCTGGGTTCCATGGGGATCAGTCCCATACTTCTAGCACTAATGTGGGAAGCCCCTTATGTGGCGTTCTCCTCTGGAAGAATAAACAGTTGCAGTCCTGAGATGTGCAGAGACTCTGTTGTCCCCTGTTGMATGGTGCAATTCTGTCCAACCACTCTGGAGGTTTGTCAGGTTTGGTGTCTAAATCACAGCTTTGTCTTTCAGTTTCTGTAGTGGGTGACTGTGGTGGAYAAATTTTTGATTTACAATTGACAAGTGGCAGGACACTGAGCTGGGGGATACAGCTGACAGCAGTTGTTAAGTGGCTTGTCTGAAAGAGGAGCCTCGTTACCTTTGCTCTGCTCAGAGCAYTTGTGGCATAACAAGGAAAAAACGGAGGGTTACCCAAAAATTTCTTGGATCCCACCTGGGAGAAGAAGCAGATTTTGTGTGTCAGGCAGGACCAATCCCTTCTCCAGTCCTCCAGGCCATTCTGCAAACGTTTCCCCCTCATGTGCATCCACCWTTGTAGAAAAATAACTAACCCTTAGCATGTGCAATACTTACATTTTTCACCTTTAGAAAGGTGTAAACACCTTTACAGTAACTTACCACAAATGTGTCTACAAGACATGAAAAGGATTGCTGAGGAGGAATAGATTATCCTTTTTACCTTTCTCTTATGCCAGTCATTAGAAAATCAGTCACATGTTGCAGCACAATGGATCCATTTCATTGAGTACCAGTGATAAATTTAATATACTTTGTACATGAAAATCCCGTTATTGTGATTTCATTTGTAATATATAAATATATGGATTCTAGTAAAACCAAAAGAAACAGTAGCACTGATTGAACTCCTTTAAAAAGTGCTTACCAAAAAAAGTAACATGATCCTTAGTAAATTCTTTCAACTTAATTTTCCTTTGCAGTGTTCATTTTTATAATGCAAGCTTTACTGCATTAAGCCATCAGATAAAAGAGTGCTAACAGCCTGGCCACATTTTCATCTAACAAAGGCTACATTTAGYGGGCTCAATTATGAGTGGAAGCTTTAGATAGAAATAGAAAAAGAAGGACGACAGAGCAATTTATTTTTACAATAAAACTATTAATTCTTGCACCCTCCCCTCCTTACAATATTCTGATGCTTTACACTAAATTAATGAGGCACTTTTAATATAATTATGGTTGCTTTTGTTCCAGCTCTTCCTGATTTTCAGAAATGGTCTTAGAATTAACTGTCCTTGGCCAGAGTGAGATGTTCCCTTTAACAGGGCTGCAATAGTCATCTTTAAACAATTTCCTGAAACATCCTCYGCTATTTTTAGGATTCCATTCAGATTTAGGGAGAAGAAAGAGAAAACATGACTTCATGATGCTCCTCTCTTTGGATAATTTAACCARTGTAAAATTTGTAGCATCGTTGCTGGGCTTTTCACAGTCTGAGGCTCAACTTATGGCCACCAAACTGCTTCTCCTTGTAATCTTTGGATGCATTACAGCTTATTTTCTTCTACAGTCTGAAGAATGCAGGATCTAACTCCTAATACAAGTAATTCTTTAGGAACAGGCTATGGCGATTCTGGAACCAAATATATTAATTATCCTAAAGGTCTTTAAAATGCCTCTTAAACAGTGATTTGAAGGAGTGGGTTATTTACACAGCCAGAAACAAGCTGTGCAGCAYTTAATCTTCCAGTTGCTGCTCTGCTCCTCAGTCAGGCTTGTGCTGGCTCTGATTTGTTTGTGGTCTATGACTAAGTGGGTGGATGCTGCTCACAGCCAGCTCGTTGCAGTCTCAGAAGCATGGAGGGATAAATGGACCATAGCAGCTGAATTCCCTTTTAATTTTTAGCATGTCACCTTCCATTCAGTGCTCTGCAATTCAGCTCMCCATCTTTAGCTGTTCTCTTCACCTCTGTGCATGTGGCTGGCTCCAGTGGGCTCTGATGTGGCTGGGAACTGGCAGTGTGAATTACATCTCTCTCTGGGTGTAGGAAATTCATACCCTCTTGCATATTCAGAGAAAACGACTCTTTTGTTTTGGACATAAGGTTCTGTTTCAGTCATTWATGGGGAAATTCCCCTTCATGGTCCAGTCCATCTATGAGCTTTATGAACTGGGCATCACCCTCTGTCTTACAGCTCCAGCAGTCTCAGACACTTTGTACATGTGCTTGATCTTTCCCCTAAAAAAGCAAGAGCAGTTCTGTTGGGTTTGTTTTATACTGCAAGCACAAACCCCAAAGCTGGCTCCGGTCTCTGTCTGCCTTAAGGTATTCATGAAGGAGCAAAGGGGATGTTCTGCAGCACAGGACATTTGTTCTCTGCTGCCTTTCCCCTAATGAGAAATTTGGGTTTTACACCCCTGAACGTGAACATTTATGATTCTTTCTTTTTGCTTTTGCAGATTGTCTGTTTTTATGSCACTTTTGAGTAACTGCAGTGTGACAGAATTATACACTGCTATACTATACATAGCTGAAAATACAGAAAAGCTTGTTTCCTCTTACAGAAAAACAATGTTAAGATTCTGTTTTAAATGAGGTTATGTGAGTGCAGTTGGTGACAGTCACTTCTTCAGATATGTCCATATTGTTGTAAGATCAATACTTCATTGAATCAAATGATAAGACAGCTACTATTAGATTTCATGAAGTTGTTAATTAGCAAAATACCAGTAGTGCTTACTGAATCACTAGGGTTTTATTGCTTAATTATATGCCTAACTAAGCATACCCTCTGTTCTAATTAGTGGAAAATGAGTTAAAAATATACAGGATATGGCCTACTTCTGTACACAGTCAGAGTTTAACTAATTTTCTTTAATTTCCAGATATTATATCAACATTATAAAATATTCAACACATGTATTTCATTGATCTGCTACCATTAGTGTCAAATTTGTTGATGCAGCTTAGCTAATCTAGAAGTTAGTTTGGAAATTAATGTTAATACACTGTTTATGAAGGCTGCCAGCACTTTAACCGTAAATAAGGCATATTAATTTCTAGTGCTCAAATACAATTAAATGCCAATGTAAGATATTGTCTGTGAGGGACAGGCTCCCAGAGAAGAATGTCTGTCTGTCTGTCTGTCAGTCAGTCAGTCAGTCAGTCAGTGACGGGGCGGGCTCCCAGAGAAGAATGTCTGTCTGTCTGTCTGTCTGTCAGTCAGTCAGTCAGTGACGGGGCGGGCTCCAGAGAAGAATGTCTGTCTGTCTGTCTGTCTGTCTGTCTGTCAGTCAGTCTGTCAGTCAGTCAGTGACGGGGCGGGCTCCCAGAGAAGAATGTCTGTCTGTCTGTCTGTCTGTCAGTCAGTCAGTCAGTGACGGGGCGGGCTCCTCGCCGTGCCCGCGGGAGGGAAGCTGGAGCCCCTGGCTCTCGTGAGTGCATCTGCAGGTTGTTTTCCATTCTCTGCCTCTTGAGCATTCTCTGGGGGCTCTTCTACAGTTCTCTTCCAAGATTTTCCCCGATGGCTGCTCTGCAACCCAGATGTTGTTTATTTATTCATTTGTCACTTTAACAGCAGCAGCACTGAAAAGGGAATGCAATGACACAAGTGTCTTCTCCATGGAAGGAAAAGGAAAGGGACCTGTCAGTTCCCAGCATGTGCTTTGTGAGGTTGAGAAGGTTGTCACAAAGTGTTGCTTCTCTCCTAAAAGCATCTTCCCATTCTTTTACAACCAGAAGGATGTAAAAACCACCTCTGTTCAGTAGTGAAGCTGAGCTTTAGGAATGTCATTTCTAAAGAGGTGTCAGCACTGCATGGCTCAGCAGGAGCTATTTTCATGTTGCACCTGGAAAACTTCCCTTTGCTGATGGTTAACAACACTCTGCCACAGCCTGTGGCACAAATCCTTGAAGGTCTCTGGAGATCCCCTGCGAGGTGTGACTCTGCTCTGGGTGGTTCCTCCATGGGGTTAAAATACATCTATTGTGCAGACATGCCAAAGTCACTACTAAGTTTGTATTTTAATTTATGTCACACTGAATTTATATACGAAACTGAAGAGTGTTGTCATTTCATTTTTAGGAACTTCTTTCAAAGGCATAGTTATCAATCCCATACTGACAGTCCTGTCAGAACACTGAATATCTTATTAATATTTCACAGAAACCARTATTTATGAGATCAGCCTTTTGCAAAGGTTCAAATAATAGCGAGTGAAAAAAACCTGGGTGCAAAAGTTCAAGCATCAACAGCCCTCCCACTGGGGCATTCCAGGCCACTCAGCTCTCCAGGGCATTAAAGACCTTTCCCACCACACTGCTATGTGAATAATGAGACTCTCAGAATTACACAGTTCCTTCAAAGTGTTGCTAAAGAGATGAAAGAAGGCTTGGGCTGCAGTCATTCTCTTTAATGATATTGCTATAAAGATTGTATCTCTTGTCCATTCCTTTGTCAGAAGGCATTTTTACAGCAGATACATTTGGTACCGAGATCAAACATCCCAGAGAGCCTGGCACTCCTCGTGCAGCCCTCAGCTCTGTCTGAACTGGGCAGAGGTGCTCTGTGCTCTGTGGTGTTGCTGTCCCSATGCTGTGGCTCCTGCCCTGGGCTGGAAGCAGATGAGTTCCTGTGGAATGGAACCACCCAACAGAGGGTCCTGCACTGCTCCTGTGGCATCTGCAACAGCTGGAATGGTTCTTGCCTTGCTCACCTTGCCAGGCCTGGTGTGTTTGGATCCTCCCTTCCACCCATCTGACATAGAAGCAGTTGGAGTAAATTTCTATTCAGGTTTTGTAGGTTTTTTTTTTTCCTTGCACAATTATTCATATTCATTTGTTGAAGCATCTTCTAGGAAAGCTCACAGGCAATTTCAGGCTTTGACAGGATGGGGCTCATTAACTTCCACCCAAGCTAAATGTCAGTTTACATRCTAATGTCAGTTTTCTTTTACCTCTCTGTGCCCAGTCCCATCTTTTACAAAACCAAATGCTCAGAGTAATTTTTAATCCATGAACTCACAATAGCTAAGAATTCAGCCCCAGGTGTGTTTCTCCAGCAGGAGATATAAGGCACTGCAAATTGTGGGCTTGTTCTCTCACTGCCTCAGAGAGAAAAGGGGCTCTTTAAGGAGTTWTAGTAGAATTTAAAAATTTAAATGTAGTTTAAAATAATTAAATGTAAGAAAATCCTGGAGAGCATTGAATTTTTTAAACTTTAGATTATCAGAACAAATCCATCTAATTGGTAATTAAAAGGAGTAATAGCAATGGTGAAGGAGGCAATGAATAACAGTAAAAAAAAAGGAATTATATTTCTTCTTTTGCATGCACACAGGAGGTAAATCCACAAGACAAAAAAATTGTCAATTTTTTTGTATCCATCAAATAAATACACTCAACTTTCTCCCAAGTGACATGTTTAACAGAAGCTGGTTCACATTAATTTAAATGTCCCACTCCTTTGGGCAGAGATTTCTTGGTTTTACAAAGACTCATGTAATGAGCAAAGCAACAGGCAAAAAGGGAATGTAAGAAAGGATTTAAAAAATATTTTTCATTGCTCTGTTTTTGTGTTTCTTGCATCTTTCTTTGTGATGCTTGTGATGGTCGTTCTTAAGTGGGATTTTATTCCAGAAAGACTTTGYTACTTTTATGTGCACTTTAGAGATAAATTTTCTCTGTGGTTTCTGCTCCTTCTGAAAAGAATAATTTTGCTGCATTATCCTGGTTCTTGGAAAAGTCAAAGCAACATGTTGCCAGGATTAGGAATAATATGTATGCAGAGCATCTGAATCAGGGGAGATTTAGCACTCATGTGAACAGGACACGAGAAATGTACCAATTCTTTGGCCTCCAGCAGCAACCCAATAAGGCTTGGAAAGTTATTGTTTTAGGAAAGTACTAATAGATTTTTAGTTTACACAGTGCAGCAAGGAGCACTGTTTAGACCAAATCTGCACCAGGAGGTAGAAATTTTTCCTTTTAATGAAAATTTCTAAAATGGAAAATGTCACTTTGCACAGATTTATTTCAGCTCCCATGTAAATCACCAGGGACTTACTGTGACTATGAAATTGCTGGTGTTTGAAACCTTCCTCTCAAATATGGGATTTGTTGCCTTTTATTGGTGCTCTCCAAGAGGACACAAGGGTTTGTGTCTGCAGAGCAGGGGGTACTCCTTTTCTTACTGCAATATCTGCAAGGCTGCCGTTTCTGGGCATCACCTCACATATTCTCTGCACACACTCCAAGAGGGAAGGGGAAGTTTTCCTGGCCATGGAGCCAGGTGAGGTGAGAGGGGAGGTAAAGTGGCATGACTAAACTTTTCCATTTCTGCTGGTAATAGCTTCTAGTCTTGCTCCAGTACCCTGTGATCCAATTTCTAGGTTATGGTGTGTGTATGATATATGTTTTTGTCATCTCAGAAGCCTGAAAATACATACAAAGGGGCTGGAGAACTTCATGGTGCCTGGAGAGTAATTTTTGGTAGTGATGAGCACGCTGGSGTTTACAGAGCTCAGCATGGCAGGAGCTACAGGTGAAATATCTGCATATGCAGATGTGGGCAGTTCCTGAACCCCCAGCAGAAATCACCTGGCACTCAGCTCATTGTGGTATGGCTCAGCCTCTGAACTGCTCTCAGCATCACTCAGATTTCAAAACCTGTCAGGGTGCCAGGGTCACTTTCTGAATAGCCAGTCTGGAAGAATTTGGCAAACTCTTCATGTTGGGTTTGCTGTAGGTGCATTTAAAAATCTTTGTGGTACTCTGTGTCAGTGTCACAATGTTAACATRTGAATACATTTTGCTGACAATGTTCTGCAAATAAAACTCAACCTAGGAGAGGCACAAAATGAGCAYTGGATAAAATGTGTTCAGAAAAATGAACTCCACAAAAATGAGGAGGTAGTAGAACGATATTAAAATACATTTTATTTTTCATACATACCTGCAAGACTGGTGCTAGTGCCATCAAGTGATGGTAGGTGATATGAGATGCTTTATGTCAGCAGTGAGAGCAATCACATTCCCAGAAGACAATTTCAAGMTGATCTCCACAACAGATAGAGTTTGGCCAGCCTCCAAATCAATCTCTTTTTAAAAATGCTTATTGCATACAATGCCAGAAAAAAGTTTAGCAGATCTCATTTTCCCTTTTAATTTGTTCCTCAAGGGATTTGGTAACTGAGGACACAGGGGAGAAGCCCACAGCCCTGTACAAATCTGAGTGCCCTATACATACAGTCCTTATACTGCAGACTGAGCTGGAATTTTGGCCTGCTGGGCACTGAATTTTTACAGTGGAGTGTAGAGAAATTATTCAGACCAGGTGTTTCTGTAATTGCAGTGCACTGGGGAGAGCACAGAGGGAGAACAGATCCCAGATTCACCCTTTTAGCTGAAGGATGCTGTGGTTTAGTGTTAGTASACACAGCAATAAAATAAATTGCAATGGAAAACAAGGCAGACTGGCTGYTTCAAACTGCTGAGTTTTGATTGCACTTTGTGCCTTTATCCTTTGTTTGCTTATGTTCAGGCCTTTATGCCAGGATAAGGGTATGAGGACATGAATCTGCTCATTGAAACTGAGAGAAAATGACTTGTAAAGGCTAAAATTCAGCACAGCTATGGTGWGCCCTGTGCTCTGATCCTGCCCCAGTGCATGGTAACCCAGACATCCCCGAGCAGGGTCATTCCTGCTCTGCACAGGGAGAAGGGATGGGAAGGAGAAATGAAAACTGAACAACCAAGAGTTCCTTCAGAAATTTGGGAACATCAGGTGACACTCCCATTTAAATAGATTTTAATGCATTGCCACAGAGAGCACTTGAGCATAGGCAGGGCTGCTTAGTGCAAGTCTGATTTCCCCCAGAAAGACAAAGCAGGCATTTTCTGTGATACCAATGTGACACTGAGWGTGTGGGTGTACTATTTTTTTAAAAGAAAATATCTGCATTTACCCTCAGTATTGCTATGCCAGTGGTGTCTTGGTCTTTTTAATAACGTATTGACGAATCCTTTTAGWGACAATATTATCTCTTGGTGGAGTTTTTCATTTGATGCCACACCTGTGTCTCCCTGAGAGAATAGAAAATCTCTGACTTTTGCCATCTGTTTCAGACAGTCAGCCTGTGCTTATAATTTCTAAGCAATTTGAAAGGGCAGAAAAACAGAAAGCAAGAAATCCATGCAAAAGAGTCTCTGGAATACAAGAAAAGAGCATTAACCCTTCCTAAGTTCAGCTGATTGGGTTCCAGATCTTATAGTCAGCTGTCCAGGTAGGTCACCAAGCTTAAAATGAAACAAAAAGGAAGTAAAGTCTAATTTAGTGCTGCTGTTAATATGATTTTAGCTTACCTTAGAGATCCCTTTTGAATATCCTTTAATTACGTAAATGCTAWAATTTATTTTGAAATTAAATTATAATTTTTTCAATTTCAGAAAGAATTAATAAAGTTGCTGTGACAAAAGTTATGGGACTGAAACAAATTAAATCACTGTAAAGAGAGGAGGAAGAGTGCATTAGTTCCTGCTCCTGAGATCCAGCTCTGCAGAGGATTTTTGCACCCTTCATGTTTCCACAGACTAATAGGAACTTAACCTTCTAACACATTGTGTTTACATATTGTGTAAAATACARCTGCAGGGATTTGACAGGTTAGATTTTATTGTAAATAATGAGGAATAAATCAAACCCCATTGGTGTCATTGATTCCTGCTGGGGAGGGATTCCTGCTGATTCCCACAGTTCATGCATACAGAAAAGAAGATTTAGGTAAATGTTCCCAAGGAGAAGTGGGAGGATCCTATGAGCTGCAAAACAACAGATGTCTTTGTTCTATATCAATCATTTAATTTGAGAGTATTCTGCAGTAGGACTCTGCCCATGAAGAAGAAAATGAGAGCATCTGTGGAAGCCTTAAAAAGAGTGCTCACTGCATTAACTTTATGTGGCAATGTTACCCCTGAGCTGAGCCTGTCTTCTGGGAAGCTTTGGGCAAGGTGTGAGCACAGTACAAAGCACAAGAACATCAGTGGAGCTCCAGCTGTAAAATGCAAAAATGATACTGAGATTTTTATCGTTCTTTCTTGCTGTTATTGGCTGTTAAAAAGACAAATTTTTATGCTTAGCTCCTCTGTAYGCTACAGTTTTGCATTGACTGCCAGTTACTTTATTTCTCTGTTAGCTTTTCAGCTTTCCTCTGGGCTCTGTGATGCCTTTCCTCCACGGGAYGGCTGAGGGGGTGTGCATCCACACCTGCACACACTCTGCTGGAGCTCCTCTGTACAGAGCAGCTCTCTGCACTGCCAGCGGCTGCCCCGGGAAATCCCACACTCACCTGGAGCTGCATTTCCTCCTGGAGGCTGGCAGGTGCCTGCTGTCCTCCCCTGCCGCATGGGAGCTGCTGCCTCGGGCTCCTGCTGGGGCTCGGCACAATCCCCCAGCGAAAAAGTGCTTTTCTCTGGCATCAAAGTTCTGTGCCCGAGCCCCAAATCCCCTCCTTGCTGGGACACAGCCTGCATTGCTGGTGATTGCAACATTGATATGCAAACCATGCAGGCTGTGATAAATAGTTCCCACAGCTCTTTACCAGGAGAAATATTTAATGTCAGAGGAAGGTTCTAACAGTGAACGTTCTTTTAAAAATACTGCCCATAATTCTGCTGCAGCCTTCTCGGTTTGTGCATGTAAAACAGAGAGTCCTGGCATTGTTTTGATTTTTATTACTGTTGGAACCTGGTTTTCATTATGGTAAATATGATATTTTTCCTTTATTTGATTTGAATTAGAGAATTTTGGAAAAGCTTGTGCACTTTTACTGTAATTGGCTATGTGTTTGTCTAAGGCAAGTGGTCTGAAYTATTCTGTGCATGGAAAGACTTGAATTTTTTGAAACATACATTTATTTTAGAAGCATGGGATCATGCTTCTAAAAGCAATGCACCAGTACCACCTAGGTGGCCTTCCTATTTTTAAATGAACTTCTAATTAATAGAGAAACTTCTCTTCAGGTGATTTTGGGTTCTCCCCCAGCACACTTACCCAAGTTTCCATGTAGTTTTCTTTATTGCTTACTGAAAGCTTGGCTTCCAACTGCTGGCATGTAATGTCCTCTGTATATCTCTGCCTCGAGATAATAATTAAAAAACTTTTTAAATGGAACAACAGGAATAAAAAACAAATGCACAGGAGCTCAGGGGGAAGAACATAGAAAGATCATTTCATAATGTAGCAAAAACTTTTTAAAAATCAGTTTCTCTAATATAAGAAATGCAATCTAAGCCTAATTCTCACCAAAGATTTGTTAAGCACTTGGCAAGGAAATATGGATTTTTTCAGGCATTCTCTTTCAATTTTATGTGCAAAGGGTATTTGGCAAGAATAACTGATATGAAACCTTCCTCAGTTATTTCTGTTTGTTATATTGGTTTCTTCTCAACAGCTTTGGTWCTGTCTTTTGGCTTTGCTTGAGAACTTTTTTATAGCAAGTTAACTCTTCAGTTGTCTCCAATAACTTCCCTGATTTATGGGAATGTTAATCCCAAGGCACAGGCATTAATGAACAAAATGTGAAACCTTTAGGRAAAAAAAAGGGGTTTTGATCAGATTCCTATTTGATGTCAGTGAAAAAAAATTATGAAAATGCATATTTTAAAGTGCATAACATTATTCTTTAAAAAACTTTTAATTTTGCATCCATGGCCTGATTTCAGTAACATTAATATTTACCTTTTTCTTTAATCTATGCCAATTAAGAACTATGATTGCATATAATGAAATGATAAATGCTTCCTGGGTGAGGATGAGCAAGAGGAGCCCAGCCTGCCTCCACCCCAGAGAGCATGGCAATGCAGGGTTTGTCCTGTAATCGGTGACTTAGAAAATCAAGAGGAAATTGAAGCCAGAATTTTGGCAGACAGAGTCTAGACAGGTCTCATGTATCAAGAGAAAGATGAGATAAATATTAGAGAAATATTATTCATCCTAACAGRAGATCCAGTTGCAGCTGTTGGAAGAGGTGATTTTATTCAGAGCTTGTGGAAGAGTTGTGTGGTGAAGATATGATTCATCTCACTGGGAACCCCAAGTACCAGGTATTTTATTACCTTCCACAGGGAGTTGCTTCCAGRGGTAGTAAATTTTTCATTTAAGCTTCCTTTGTTGGCTATCATCCCTTTGATTTCTTTCTTTAATTAAATCATACAAATTTTCTGGCTGTTTTTCCTTTGTTCTATTTAACCACTCTCGATCTTTTAATGTTGATGAGCAGAGAACAAATAAATGTCTGAAAAATACACCTTGGCTGCAAAGCCAGCTGCAGTAAATCCTGTGACAGAAATACCAAGTTCTACTCTGAAGGATATTTATTGCATTTAGCCTCCCCAGAAGACAGCTCTGAACACTCTAATCTCCTAAGAATCCCAGATTAGATACAGTATTATGATAGGAGAGAGAGAAAGCATCCAGGAATGGATTTTCTTCTGCATTTTGGGCCTTTGGTAAGCAATCTCTCTGGCAGCTACTGCACTTTAAATGTGCCAGCAGTATTTCTGTAATTACAGTCCCTGGCTGTGAGTTCTATCTCATGTTCTATCTGGTGTTGTTATCTGTTAATAAGAGAGCTGTGTCCATTATTCTGATTGTTGCTCTTCCAGCAATGCAATGTTTCTTTAATGCTGCTTCTCTCCKTACTTACAGCAAATTTCTGTTCATTTTAGCAGGAAAAAGATAATCTCACAGAACTTAAGAGACTACTAATTAGTTAACTATAATTAAAAATAAAATCTGTATTTGGTGCTGAATGTAGGACACAACTAACTTATATAACAAGGACTCCCCTGGTTATGTATCTCCAGCCAGTGATGCATATTCTCTGTGAATAAAGTGCCTATCAGGACACAGATTTTGCATTTGAATGAATTTGTAGAAGCTTTGACATTTATTTTGGCAGAAAGCAGTTACTTAGAGTCAAGTTTTAAATCAATAGATGTTCTCGTGGAATGTTTTCAAGCAATTAGAGGTATTTTGAATGAATTGTTTATATTTCAGTTATGTTCTAGAATAAATGATTTTTTAATGCCTCATTTAATAGACAGAGTATTTTTAAGGTTTGTATTTGTAGAAAATCTTGTTGGACATTGCAACAAGGTAAGGAACGGGAATCTTCAATGAAAGCTCAGTACGCTTTTCATATCTGGCTCAAAAAAAGTTGATTTCATATTCCCAAATTACRTTTTCTCTAATAATCTGGGAACCTAGAATCTGACTGAAGAGCTGAACATTGAGCTGAGCTAGAAGTTGTGCAATAGCTGTGGCTGTGTCTGTTCTCTGGGCTGTGTTTTCTGTCCCCTGTGATTTCACCTGTCACAGAAATGTGCTTTGGAGTTTGCTCTTCAGGAGGCCATGAGGAACTCAGTGATGTGTAAGAACAATGTGACAGTTCTGATGCAGTGCTTTGTAATTAGATGTTGGTTCAATTTTCAGTTCAATTCAAGCAACATTCTGCCCTCCACAAGTCTTGTAGAGATGCATGAGCTAAAGACTCTGTTAAATGAGAGCTCACTTTCCTGACAGTCAGAGGAAATTCAGGAGTTCAAGTGGGATCTGTATTGGTGTAACTGGTAACTCTTTAGGATCTGACATCTTGTTACWGTTTACCAACCCCATGAAAAATTGTGGTGGTGGAAAGGGGGCTTAATGATTTCCTCTTGTGAACTACTCCTTTTCTCAGASGTGGCAGAATTAGGGTGAGGATGAGGATTACACAAATGAAATCTCACCCAGTCTTGCAGTGAGAGAATATTTAGGTTGTGTTTAACCCTTTCTACATCCTGAGGTGCAYGATGTTTGTTTTGCTCCAGGTACACCTGCTGGGGTGTGTGCCATGCTCAGGTACAATGAYGGCGATTACCTGAGCACATTTAAATATGAGAAAATTAATTTTCTGCTTTAGCTCTGCATTTAAAAGGAGGCAACTTCATGTTGTCCAAATCACTTTGAGTTGAAGAGTTGTGGTGCGCTGCWTTTGTTTATCTGACCCATCCCATATTTACAGGTAAAGTTATAGCCTATGAAATATCACTGGTGACATAAATACAGCTCTGTGGCAATTCCAATAGCTCTCTTCCTACTCAGTGGCCCTTGAGATCCCAAGATACCTGGAGATTGCCTGGGGAGAGGAGCAGAGCTTGCCTGCTGTTATCACTTTAAACTTCAAGAATTATTTTCTGACTGACTCTGATTCTGACACATCRTTATTAAATTTGCTGAATATCTAAGTCATCATCTCTGGCCTCTCATAATGGAGCTGTATTTATTCACTTCACATACATTATTCCTCTATTCCACATGTTCTATGTTCAGCTTACCAGTCTCAAGTACTGACCCTGGGCAAATTATTTAATCTTGCAGGGACAGTTTTCCAGCTTTAAAATGAGTATCTGTTTTCCAACCCCATTCCTTTTAYCTGGTCTGAGTTTTATTTCTTTTGTATACAGCATCACTTGCACRGTCTGTGGTGCCTGAGGAGGTCTCYGAGCACCACTCCAATGCAACAATGACCCCTGCTTTCCAAAGSCTGCTTTCTTTGATTGAAGGGCTGGCAGTCAGCACTTAGAGCAAGTCACAAAGGGTCAGAGGGGAAGGCAATGGTGGGTTTCGGTCAGGAGTTTGCAGCAGGTATCCCTAGAATGACAACCTTTCTTCCCTTCACCAGGACTTTTACAGTCACAACCAAGCCAGGACCTTCTGCAGTGCTGCTCACCAGGGTGAGATGGAGTCGGGAGAGGGAGCTGGAATCATTAACTCGCACAGCTGAGACGGACGAGCTCATTATCACAGGAGACAGGGAAATGTCCAGGTGAAATACAAAACTCTTAGTTTTTTCTCGTGGAAAAACAGCTTTGTTATCAATTTTGTTGGAGAGAGTAAGAGTGTCCTGGACCTGTACAAAATTCATAAATGAAGAGGAAAAAAGCTATTTTATGTTATGTAAAGCATTCATGACATCTTTGCTGTCACTGCTGGTTGTGAAGCTGTTCAGAACAGCAGTGTTCCTTGGCAACACTGTGTCCTCAGTTAAAGGATTATGGCAGCTCAGATAAGTTTACCTCAAKAATTCTACAAAGGAATCTATTGAGAAAAGCAAAACCTGAAATATTACAATCTAAATTCCAGAAAATTCCTTAAATGCCAGGAAACCTCAGTGTTGCTGGCTCTCCTGTCCACTGCATGAATAGTGTTGAATCTGTACCACTGCATGTCTGGGACTCTGTAGATTTGAATAAAGTTGTAAATAATAGCTTCAGAATTGTTACCAATTGTCTATGGAATGTTCTGGAAGCTGYGCACACAAATCTAAATGCAGGTATAGGCAATGAGAGTCAATTCAGGGTCTCTGCATTTACCAAGGTTTCCAGTCAAAGCCTGAGCTGGAGGTAGTTTAAGATATCTATAGTAATTTCCATTTTCATTCTCTTACATTCTACTTGTTGGGCCGTTTTGTCTGCACCTCAATAATGCAAAGGGTTTTGATTTCAGCTTTCACTGGAAAAAATGCTTTTTTTTTTCCTGATAAAAATTTCAAAGAACCTTCAAGAAGCTTCTGCAGTTTTTACTCTCTGTCTAATTGCCTCATCTGTAACACAAAGGTCAAAATAATATTTCATGAGCTGCTTTGAAGACTGTGGGTGAAAAGATACTTAAATTCTGATTGCTACTTGTGTTTGGGAAATTATGCTCTCATTCAACACTTTCACAATGCATTTCCATTCATTGTTGGTTTAAATCTTATTGACTACAATCTTAATTGGTCTTAAATTAATTCTCTCCCTTGGTTATGAGATGGAAGAAAAGCCTAAGGATTATAAATTTTAGATTTCTATCTTTATTTGCATCTGAAACTGTAATGAAATAAAGGATTCAAAGATGCTTATTTGTCATGTTTGATAAAACTACTTGAGAATTTTTTTTCTCCTTTCGAGACAGTCTTCTGCTTTTGTTATGTATATTAAACCAAATGCCCTCAAAACAAACAGTTTTCAAGACTAATGTCTGAGATAAAATAATTCCCCATGGGTCCTTTCASTGATGGCAGTAAAAGGTGGCGCCCCAGAGATAACCCAGGGAGAGCAGGGGCCTCCACAATGGATGTATTCAAACAAATTCCTTTGTGGGGCAGTGAGGGAGAAACACGCACCCAGCACTCAGACAGGAGCAGAGAGCGTCTAAAAGTGCTTTTACTGGGAGTGCAGACCCTCGGGCAGAGGTGCCCTTGCTTTCCTCCGCACCAGCCGGAAAAATTTCAGGAAGGGATTAAATGGATCGTGATTTCCATACAGCTGATTGTGTCAAGTCCTTCGGGTCACCTCTAGGGATAAAGAGATGGAATGCACACGAAATAAAAGTGAGTGATGTAAGGGGCATTCTGGCCTGGAGCAGCGCGAGGTCATCCTCGGTGGGGAGAGAGAGAGAGAGAGAGAGAGAGAGAGAGAGAGAGAGAAAGAGGGCTCCTTCAGAGGGATTCTGGTTCTGGGTGGGGAGAGCTCCCTCAGAGGGATTCCCGCCCTTGGGGATCCATCCTCCCTCAGAGGAATTCCCGCCCTTTTGGCATCTATCCTCCCTCAGAGGGATTCCCGTCCTCGGGGGATCCATCCTCCCTCAGAGGGATTCCCGTCCTTGCGGGATCCATCCTCCCTCAGAGGGATTCCCGTCCTTGCGGGATCCATCCTCCCTCAGAGGGATTCCCGCCCTTGGTTCGGATCCATCCTCCCTCAGAGGGATTCCCGCCCTTGGTGCGGATCCATCCTCCCTCAGAGGGATTCCCGCCCTTGGGGGATCCATCCTCCCTCAGA
>CADDXX010000479.1:118150-174179 GCA_902810485.1 Alauda arvensis
TCCCTCAGAGGGATTCTCGCCTCCTCAGCAGATGCTCGAAGCTTCTTCAGGCTGGCCTTAAAAATTTGAAAGAACATGGAGACCAGCAGAACACAAGAAAACTTATTTGGTAAGGCGGCGTATTTAAATGATGATAGAACCTTTACAGTCACAATCAAAACAAAGTTATGCAGGAAAATTTGAGGTAATTCATTTATGATTCAGTTTAATGATGGAATTGCTGCTCTGTGCAGTTTCTAAAAGGAGAACATCATTAATGCTGAACAAGCACTGGCTCATTTTAAGGCAAGTTGCTGGAAACAAAATTTGTTTTAAATTAATGAGTAGTTTGCAATATCTTTAAATACTGTTTAAGGTAGAGAATGTATATCCAGCCTGTTTATCACTGCGACACTGTGGTACTTCAGGTGCAGACTTGTGAAGTTTACTTCAGTAATCCCAAATTTACTTTTTTAATATGGGTTATCTGTTCCTCATCCAAACTGTGCTACTCCCCACTAYGGTGTTCTGTTTTCATAATGAGTCTGAAAGGAATTTAGAAAAATTGTCATTTGAAAAGTGTGTGTTCAGAAAATACACAAAGAATATTCTTGCATCTCCAGTGTTTCAGTTATTTTTCAGTGAATATTCATGCAAACTGTAAAGGTTTCCTGCAATTTAAGGACTAGAAGTAGTGAGTGAGATCTTGCATCTCTTGTCATGATTAAAAAATATAATTAAGCAATGTGCTATTAATGCAGTGAAAGGTGGGAATGCAAATGAAGTTCTTTAATTAAAGAGTGTGCTATTTGATTCAAAATTTGATTTAGGAAAGYACTTCAATGTAGGCTTTGGTCCTGCTGATATTGAACGTTCTCTACTCTGAGGTTTTTGTGTTCATGTGCACTTTACTAAGTTGAGGTCAAAAGGATTGAGACCATGCTCAGATTGCATTTTGGGCAGTATTGCCTGTTTCTACAGTTAATTAAAAGTCTATTTTGGATTTTCAATTAGAAAAATGTTTCAAAAGCGCTGGTTTCTGCGGGCAGGAACAGGCTGTGCCATGAGAGGCGAAGTGTTCCAGCCCGGTGCCCGGGGCTCGGCACAGGCTGTCAGCGGCTCGGCCCGGGCTGCCCCTCGGGGTTTGGGGGTCTCCGTTCTCACACAGTGCCCGGGCACGGAACCCGGCACGGCGGGAGGAACAGCAGCTCACAGCGCTCGGAACCACGCACGAGGTGCCGCTTTGGAGCGGGCAGCCCGGGAGGTTCCGGACGGCGGAGAGGGAACGCGAGCGCCGGAGCGCCCGGGGCTGCCCGGGCAGGAGCGCTGCCCTCCGGCTCAGAGCGCCCAGCCCGGGTGCCCCCATGGTGCTCCTGGTGCAGAGCCCCAGGGCTGCTCCACTAACAGGCATCTGCCTCCAGGGCCATTTTAGCATTAGTAACGCGAATATGTCCTTGGATCGGGTCTTGGATCCTGCATCGTAGCTGAGAGTATAAAGGTAAAAATACTGCTTTATTTGAGATAAAGGTCTTCCAGAAAACAAAGTCTGGGGAAGGATTAATCAAGATAATAAGCTGTGTTTACATCAAAGAAAGCTGGAAATCAATTCTGTTTGCATTCAGTTTTGTTAATGGAAATATACATTATTTTATTTAGTCAAATGGGACAATTAATTACTGAGATTATTTTCTCTCTGGGGTTGTTTTATGACTATTACACTGCTTACAATTAATCCTAATGGAAAGATCCGACTGAAAATTCATGGTCACTTGTAAATTTTTATAACCTGATTATTGCTTCCACGTGCCCAATGCAACGGCACTGGTTTCAGAAAACCAGCTCTGTGAATGTTGGAGGAGCACAGCCCAAAGCCTTTGTTCTCCTGTGGCTCTGGCCAGGGCGTGCTCTGCCGAGGTGCTCAGCCCTGCTGGTTCCTGGTGCTCGCTCCCGGTTGCTGCTGGGGGAGCGGGAGCACTGCCGGGGCTGTGTGTGACCAACTGTGCCAGGAGCCTGCTCATGGCCTGGAATTGTGTGGCCTGAGCCACCGTGGCTGCTGCCACCCAAACAATTGATTTATGCACATCTATCTGACTGTGAAATGAAGGCCACTAAAGTGCTGTTACAGACAAGCTGCTGACCTCACTCGAAGTGATCTTGAAACGCAAACAGGCAGCTACTGGCAGAAAAGCAGCAGAGAAGAAATGGAAGGGTAATGCCATATTCCTTGCATCCTGCTATTAAATAGCCCTTCATRTGTCCTTCCAGTTTATTGAAATTGTGGTCACTTTTGTAGTTAGGAAGGCTGGCATTCCTGCAATATCATAATTCAGCTGTGACACTGATGTGCTGCTAGCAAAAGTCTTGCAATAAGTAAAGTGCTTATGATAATGCCTATCTCCTCTTCCCCAAATGAGGTGGGAGGATTTTTATGAATCTTTCAATATTTTGATCTAATTTCAATAGTGAATATATTATTTATTTCTTCAATGGGAAATGTAATGAGCTGGGATGGCTGTTTCACTAGGACATCTGCCAGGGAATGGCTTCAGCTTAATGTGAGTGAGCAGTAATGGCTGCAGCTTTTTGGGGACAGTGTTAACAAATGTTCTACTTAGTGGAGATTGCCTTAACCAGTACCAAGAGGTTTAGAGGTGATTAGTCAGACCTGAGAATTTAAATGAGTCAGCCAGAAAAGTGAGATTGTAAACTCTTATGTACTATTATACTGAATCAAGACCGGATGCWGCAAATCTTCCCATGCATTATTCACTATGGTATTTTAGTTTCTAAAATCTTGTCAGGGTTTCACTGACCAATTTTTTAATATCCTTTTAAATTCCTTGGTCCCAAAAGCTTCAGTTAAGTGAGTGTTTAAATGGCTGAAGAGATTAGGCTCAGAGCACATTATCTATTGCCATTATTTTAAGAATTTTAATAATGTTTTCAAGTATTTCCTATGTGACCATTTCAATTTTTAGTGTAGTGCATGGGGAGATTCATTCCAATCAATAAAATGGATTGTCACTGGCAAGTCAGGCAACGTGACTTTGACTTTTTTTATGTTTATGCTGAGCTCATAATTGTATTTTTAGGAAGTATTTTCAGTCAGTGCAGTTGTCATGCAGATTGAGGCTGTCTAGTGGCATCTATGCCAAGTTTGTCTTGGTCTGTGTCAGCACATTTCCCCGCCACAGAAATGAGGGGATGAATCTGTGTTTGGGCAGTGGGAAGAAGGGAGAAGAACCTGTGGTTTTAGGAGGCAGTCAGTGCTGGAAAAGGTTTGCCAGTCCTACATTACAGCTCARTCTTGAGAGGTTTTGGGTGTCTCATTTGCTACACAGATTGAATAAAGAATTTTTAATTAGTAGGGTTTCAGCTTGTGAGCATAAAGATACGTGAGCAAAGCTGAAGTCTTTTAAGATACATCACATTGTCTGCAGAACTGTGGTGGTCTCTTTTGAATGTGAAAGTAACAGGAAACTTGAAAAGCATGGATCAAAAGTACATTGAAATATCCTGCTGGATGTATCCAGTCTTGATTGATCTGGAAATTGTAACTCTTACAAAGGATATAAAAGTTGATCAAATGAAATTACCATTTCATTTTTCCCTAGCAGGGCTATTTTACATGACTGTGAGTAATTTCCTGCATTGTGACAGTCTATGATTATGGCAGGAGTAAAGGTGTGATGTCTTTTTTCTTTTCACAATGCTGTATTTCATAATAATTTCAGTGTGTATGAAGGATGTGTGAGGGATATGTAGTTGGCACAGCTGGCAGGCCTGCGTGCCTGTCACACCCACAGCCACACACTCCTTAAGGATGGAGAAAAAGTGGAGGCTTTCAGGTCTTGTTTTGGCTCAGTCTTTAGGAWTGTGGGTAGGGTTGTTCTGCCAGGTCCCCTGAGAGGAACTTGAGTGCAAGATTTTCTGTTTGTGGACACTGAAATTTTAAGGGACCAGCTCAATATTCCCAAGTCCATGGAGCCTGAAGGAGCTCATCCAGAGCACTGCAGGACCTTGTGATGCCATGGCAGGACCCCTCTTCACCATCTACTAAAGGCCCTGGCAGTTTGTGGAGCTTGTGCTGGCTGGAAGGTGGCCAGTGATATTCTAATTTACAAGAAGAGAGTGAGGAAAGACCCTAGGAAATTACAGACCTCAGTCTAACCTCAGTGCCTGGAAAAATCACAAAGGAGATTGTACTGGGTGCTGTCAAAAGGCATTTAAAGAAGAGTGAAATCATCAGGCCCTGGCATTTGTTCCACTKGAGGTGCCTGAATGTGAGATTGATCTCATCCTGGGAGGGACACAAGGATCACATGGGCAGGAGCTGAAGGAAAGGGGTATTTAAAAGGGTCCTTCCCTATGAGGTAGGCTTGGATTTTAATCTCTCTTTTGGGTTGCTGTTTGGGTTGAGCTTTGGAAACTCTAAATTTGGGCTGGCTTTATCAGTGGCTTAAAAGTTTTAAACATCATAAGCACTGACCAAATTCAAGTGCTGAGACTGAGTCCCCCTTGGCTGGGTAATGCCATTTGTGCTGTACTTAGTTCATCCTGGGCACCTCTCACAGAATAACGAGAAGCTTTCATTTCAGTGCCCTTGGCTGGGTAATGCAATTTGTTTTGTGCCTGGGGCATCCTGGGCACCTCTCACAGAATAACCAGAAACTTTCATTTCATTACCCTTGGCTGGGTAATGCCATTTGTTYTGTGCCTGGGGCATCCTGGKCACCTCACCCAGGGGCACCTTGGCCCCACAGAGGCTGAGATGCAGAGCTCTGCAGCTCTGGGGCTCCCTGCAGGGAGACATCAGCCTCAGGGCTTTGTTACCTGGCAGTGTCTCCTCCATTCTGACAGGGATCGGGCTTGGCAACTCTTGGCTATCTCAAGATATGAAATGAGACTCAGTTTTTTCTTTCCTTTTGTCTGTCTCTTGCCTTCAGTAAGACAGAAGAGGAAAAGAGGCCACTCTTTAAATGATGGATGTAGCTGCGCCTCTTATTCATGATGTTATTACTTTTCTTATGATCTTAAATAGGATGGTACCATATAAAAAAGCCAGAGATTAGAAGAACCAATAGCTTTCATTTGTAATTATAGTGCACTAGCTGGGTCTCACACACTGTGAGAGCTGTAATTTGGAATAATGCTGTACCTATTAAGGAAGGGATGAGTCATAACTGAGGGTATCTTTTCTAAGAATTACTTGCCTACAAATACCTGATAGAAGAGTATTCCTACAGTGGCTTCCCAGCTGCTTGGCAGGGGGTATGTGCAAATCCCCTGTGCAGCCTGGAGCAACAGCAGCTGGCAGTGCAATTCTTAGAAATATCACCCAAAACCCAGAAAAATAATGAGAAAAAGGATAATGGAGGTCCAGTAGTACCATCCCTCCAGGATAATATAATAATGTGGATAATACTTCTCTGGAAATTCTGCAGCTAAGATAAAATCTGATCCTGAATTCTGAACACATSAGTGTGTGAATTCAAAGGCCTAGATAACTTTCCTTATTCTAAATATCACTTACTCCCTGGCATTCTGCCTGCAGCTTCAGCAAACCACAATCTSAGTGCCCAACTTCTATTCCTGTCTTTCTTCTAAGTATATACTTCTAGCAAAATAGTTATTCAATGCTATTTTGCATTTGTAACTAAGATTTTATATMATTTTTTTTGCAAGTAGGTGGTTTTCACACCCRTGTTGTGTACCAACTCCTAAAGCCAGCAGATGCAAGGACAGCTACTTGAGGAATTAGTCTGGCAATGGAAATGACTGTACAAGGAGCCCTTGCATGCTCTGCTCACTGCTGATTTACTGAATGCAGCAAACTTTAGAGCAAGGAATGCCTGAGCAGCATTTCTGCCTGATTTTCCTGAGAGTCTCAGTATTTGGAAACAACATTCTCTTAAGCAACAGGTTTAAATTATGAAGTGTGAACTTAATAGTGAACTATGCAGTGTGAACTCTAAAAGACAAGGTTGGCTGCTTTAGTGACAAAAGCTGAAGAATATAATGCTTGTTTTGCAGCATGAATTTAAGGAGCCTGTGGGGAAAAAGATTTGCTCATTGGCTGATTCTGAATGTAGTGTTTAAATCTCCTTGGATTACAGCAGTCAAATACAGTATTTTTCAGTGAGTGTAGTGTCCTATAGGGAATTGGGATCCCTATTCCCTAATCAGGTTGAGTGCACTAAAATGCAAATAAAGGTAATCTCATAGAAAGTTTGATGATTTCATCACACGTGAAACAGCTGATAGAGGAACATCTCTGAAGCAGTTCTAGCAAAGTTCCTTAGGGAGAGTGGGGAGGAGTATCATATTTAATGATACAGAAAAGAAAACAAAAAAAAGGAATGTTGATTGGTCTAGTCATGAGATCTGGATGCAGAACTTAACATGGGAACCACATTAGGAACTTCTCCCAGAGCAGTGCTAGCACCAGTCATAAACCAGAACATAAATACGTGTTCTTAAACACAGCAAAAATTACATGCCCACCAAGAARTCCTGGTTTAGACAATAAATCAGACATAGCACTTATGTGAAGTGCTTTCTTGTYAGGAGGTATTTTGAGCTCTTGCTGAAAAAAGCTGCAGTAACAAGAAAGACAACAGACTGCCTTGCTTTTTATACTTCAGCTGACTTAATTGAATTTCTTTCACTATGYGTATGTAAATATAAACAAAGCCTGGATGATTTTGCTTTCCTCAGTGCTTTTTGTAGGAGGAGAGAGAAGGAGGTGCCAGTTTTATTTGGGTATGAAGTCAAAGTCATCTAAATGTTTGTCTGGTCCAGTGTCCTTCCTGTGACAGTGACCAGCATGAGAATAAAGCCTAGATACAGTGATGCTAGCTTGGGTGAACATTCTGTGCCAGCCAGTCAGAATTTGAAGACTTTCAAGTGCACAGACAACTCATAAATATACTTGTCACTGAATAGTTTTAGTCCATTTTGGAATGAGAAGCAAAATATTGCAGCTGTCAACTTTTTTTCTTTTCTTTTTTTTTGGCTATGCCAAGTGAGGCACTTTGACATTTCTTTCACTTTTCCCCTTCTCAAATTGTGGAAATGGGTTTGATTGCCATGATGACATGCAAAAAAGCCCCTTTTCTCAAGTGTTACAAGTTGYTTTGAGGAAGAGCTAAAAGGTTTGTGAAAAAGGTGCCTTAAATCACACAGACTTCTTTTTTCCTGGAAGTTCAGTCATAAATTAAAAACACCCACTTCTTGGTGTAAGTCACTCTCCTGAAGTGTTGTGTTCAAGTCTCACAGATTCACAGTTCTGTTGTGACAAGAATTCCCAGTGATGACTGGAAAGGGTGTCTTTGTTTCCTGTTAAGATCAGTAACTCAGTGCTGGGAAAATGGATCGCWGTGGGGTTTTGTTTTGCTTCACTGTCAATAAAATCTACAGATGCTGTTGGGAGTGCTCACGGGCAATTCTTGCATTTGTCCTAGGAATGCTGGCACACCATGTTCTCGGAAAACAGTCTGACCCTTTGTGAGCCTGGTGAGAAAATCCAATCTGTTCTTCCCAAATCAGCTGTGTCACAGCCTCTGCCAGTTCTGTGTGCCTCCTCCTGGCAGTAATTAGATCATTTGTCTCGTCTGCAGAGCTCAGCCTATTGTGCTTCATACAGGAGCTGTGTTGGGTCCCACAGCTCGTGTTGGAATGGAGCTGACAAAGTGTAAACAAGGCAGGGATGGCAGGATCCTTGTTCTGGGCTTTCTCTTAGCCTTAAACATTTCTATTGCTTCATGAACTTTCAGCCCTTTCAAATCTGCAGGGGGCAATCGAGGGACTGAAAGGCTGCGAGGAATCGTGAGCTGCATCCAGATCCCTGTCCTCTGTACAAGAGATGTCTGTGGTGATCACTGTACCACAGATGKGTGTGATGTCCCTTGCACAAGAGATGTGTGGTGATCWCTGTACCACAGATGTGTGTGATCCTTTGCAGGCAGGAGGGAGCTGCCCCTGCCCCAGGCTCCCCAAAACCCTGTGGGGCCACAGCTGGGGCTGTTTACAAAGTCCTTGCACAACGCTGTGGTGTCRTGCAGGAGGTTTGAGGAGCTCTGGTGGAAGCAATGGCAACCCTTGTGTTAAGTTGTGCTCCTCATTTAACTGAAGATAATTATGCAAATAACTTGCATCACTGTTCCTTGGTGCTAAGGAAGAACTGCAATGCATTAGAAGAGATTCTAATCATTACATCTAATTACACTGGAATGAGAATTACTGGAAATCTTCAAGTGGCAATTATTCTTTCTATTATATCTAAGGTAATCAAAGCAAGRCATGCTGTGTTCATAGTTCGATGCAAAAAGTCTGATGGAAGGAATATCTAAGAACTTTGAACCCAYTGAAGCCCTGGTGCTCTTATATTTTTGTCTTCTTCCTTCTGCCCAAAACCACGTAGGACAAGCATTTCAACTTAATCATGGCTTGTTTAAAAACCCCACACCTCCACACAAGGCTTCCACATCTTGCTAAAATGAGATCTGTATTTTCTCAGCTTGGCTTTACATGACTTTCTGCTGGTTTTTTTTGCTACACACCACCCAGGTAATTGCCTGCTCTTTGTTGCTGTAGTTGCAGCCCAGGAAATGCGGATGTGGCTCTCACAGAAGAGGTGCTGTCTGAAATGAGGACTCTGTTGGGCTGAACATTCTGTGCACAGTTATGTGCAATGATTGCCTGAAAAAGCCATCTAATTATAATTAGTGCCTTTGCCAAGCATTGCTCTAAACTGTTCAAACTACTATAAAATCACACTCTAACCCAAGTACCCCACACACTGATGGGAAGCTGTTGTGTTGGATTCTAAAGTACAACTCTGAAAACATTATTATGAACATCTGAAACAGGAAAATGCTGAGGCCCTGAATGAACCACCCTCCCTGTGTTATCAAACTTCTCAGGAGAGATCTCACGTGAAAGATTTTCCCTGTCATTTGATTTTAAAGAAAGGAAAATGCTTGAAGAGGTAACTGGGAGCCTCAGCTCCCAAGGAGAGATGGGGTCAGATGAACTCTAACCTGATGTTTTCCAGAATCCACATGACCCAAGGCAAAGGAGGAGTATGGAGGCTTTCAGAAGGCAGCAAATGCAGTTCTGTTGGGAACTGAGAACTGTTCTCAGACATTTTCAGCAGCCTGTTCCTGAGGGGGGGGGAGTGTGGTGTGAAGGACCATGCTCCAGCACTGTCATTTTTTTAATTAGTTCTTCTTCCCACTCTACTTGAGACCCTAGGAAGGAAAACTTCCCAAAGAAATTGCCCAATCTTACCTCTTTGTTCCTCTCATGGTAACCCTGATCTCGCCGAATGATATACTACATCTGTCTATCTATCTATCTATCTATCTATCTATCTATCTATCTATCTATCTATCTATCTATCATCTGTCTATCTATCTATCTATTCCTGAAATTGAAGCTGGATCTTCACACCTTGGAATAGTCATATCTCTAATTGAAACATGTTTCTTAAACTCCTGATTTTTTTTTTTACTTTGTGTCCCATGTCTTTTAAGCACAGCTTTCAAAGAAAAGTTTCTGAATGAAGCACCACGTCCTATTCCGTCTTTTCTTCATCTTGTATTGGGAGATTGGTACATGTATAGTGATGCATTCTTGGGTTTTTGGTGTCTGTTTTCCAAGTTCAGTGTCTTGTGCAAGACAGGTTTTGGTTTCTTGGTAGTATTGTTATAAATATAAGAATCAATTCTCTTCCTGGATTTTCAAGAGCCAGGTGTTTAGGTCCTTTTGGTTTGTGCTGATTAAAATCTGAAAGCAGCTCCTCCCGTGGTTTGCCTGTTGCAGTTGGAGTTCTCTCTCCTTTGACACTGCTTTGACTCTTTAGCCATTGTATCAGATCCAGGAAGGAATTAGAGCATTCAGTGTCAGCTGCCATCTGCCATTAGCTTCTGTTCCTGTGTCCTTCTCATCAAATCCCCCGGGGCAGRGGGAGCCCGAGGCAGTTCTGGGATCTGTGAACTCAGGGGAAGGGATGGCTCAGAGGCCTTGCTCTGAGAACCACCGAGACAATTCAGGGATAACGAAGGTTGCCTTACCCGTGGCTGTGRGATGACAATTTGCTCCAGGAATGAAGACAAGCCCTATAAATCTGACTTTCTCTGGCTCAGGCAGTGAGTGACCACGGCTGGGTGCTGGGGACACCTTGCTTTYCTTTCTCTCCTCCAGGGAGAGAACTTCTGTCCTTCCCTGTCCTTTGGGCCACTCTTTCACTGCATTGTTTCAGCATCCTGCCACAAGAAACTTCACCGTATTCTCTTGTCAGATTGCCCAGCAGTTCCTCTGAATTTAGTGCTAATTTGTATGCTCTGCAGCGCTTTGTTTTTGAGATTTAGAATTCTCAGTACTTTTCTGTTAATTTCCTATGTAATAGGATTTTAATACATAGAAAGCAAATGATCTCTTTGGAATGCTTAAAGTCCTAATCCAGCTGTGTAAGTCTCCCTTATTATCTAAGCATTTCCTACCACTGATAGCTACTTTTAAAGCATTAACTTTTTTTGTGGCTTTCATGGGAGTCTTTATTTGCATTTGGTGTCTGCATTGAGGTGTAGGTGTTTGGATCTGTTACAATATTCTGTATCAGTGCATGCTCATTAGCATAATGAATCTCTTCAGTCTGGCAGATAAGACTGCTGCTGTGTGTAAAATATGGAAGTGGGGCTGACTGGAGGCTTTACCAGCTGGAATGTTTCATCTGGTGAGTTTGTGTTAGCAGGGCCACCTCTTCTGAAGCTGATTGGGAGGATTTGTTTTGGTATCAGTGGAAGGAAGGTGACCAAATAAAGAAACAAAATCAATTTCAATGTGAGTCTTGCCGTTACCAAGAAAATTTCAGCTTGATTAAAATGAGTTTTCAGTGACTTTAAGCAGAAATTTGTACTGATGCAGTGAACATTTTCTCCCGTCCTTTTCTGTGGAGTTTCTTTTCTCTCAGTCACAATCTCTCTTTGGACTCTGTAAGTAACAAGAACAATGCATCATTATAATAATTGCTACTGCTGCTGGAACAGACACAGAATTGCAAAAACAACCAGGCATGGTAGAGCAGGGCTGTGCCTGTGTCTGCTGATTTCKCTAGTGTTATTTTCTGTGTTGCTGGACTGTCTGAGTCTCACCAGGCAGAGGTACTGAGCCCTGCTGGGCAGAGGAAAGATGCCAACAAGGTGAAATATTCAAACTGGAGGTGAGAATTTGTTAGGTTAACTCACAGTACAAGGATGGTGACCATTAAAGCATTGTTTCTTCATATTTAATAGCCCATGAAACACCTCAATTGCTTTTTAAATTGCCCTTTGCATACTGAAAAATAATCGAAGACATTTAAGGCAACTGCAAACAAATGACAAACATTTTTACACAAAGCTCCATGTCAAGAATCCATTGATGGAGTATTTGGCTGCAACTCTTTACTTAAGCACTAAACCCACTTCTGCCAAACCCGGCATTAAAGCAGTCTGTGTCTAATTACATGTGACCATTATGTCTTTGATGTGCAGGCATGACAGTGGTCCTGGTGAAGGGCTATGGCACAGCAKCAGGCAGAGGAGAAAGCAAATTTGGGGCCACAGAATCAACCCAGCACGGTGATCTCTGGAGCACCACAACTCATCTGACACATTAAGGACAAATTCAGGTTATTAAGCCTAATTAAATCTGTTATAACAGGATTTAGCAGCATCTATCTAGAGGTTACCAGGCTTGATTTAAATTTGTCTGGAGCCTGTGCCAGGGGCACAGGGGTCACTGAGATTTCTGTGCTCTGTGGTGGCCTTTGGATCAGGCTGATCTGCAGAGAGGTGCTCACAGGGACATCAAAAGGCAGAACACACATTTCTGCAGCCACCCTTTAATCTGACAGCTGTTCCATTAACACATTTCTGGACCTACGAGTCTGCACCCCAGCTAATGGCTCATCATGCAAATAGGTAATTGTTGAGMATTTCCTGCTAAGCAAAGCAATCCCTATGCTTTTTAAAGGAGTTATTTAACTCTTTGTTTTGCACTTSTGGAATACTGTTCAGAGCCCAAAAAGGAGGGTTCAGCATCTTCCCTTTATTCAGTGTTAAATCTCCTGCCTGCTGAAATGCATATTTATAATCCCTCTAAGCTGTTTTAGAGATAATTGTTTTTGATCTGTCTGAAATGTTAGGGATGCTTTTTACTGTATTTTAATTTGTGCTGATTTTCAGTTGGTCAAATTTTCCTTCTRTTTTAAATCAGTGTAAAAATTAGGATATACTATTTTTTTTCCTATATTGATAACTGATACTGAAGGAAAGTGTCAAAAGGCTAGAGACAGCAAAATCCTCAAGAGTTCCTGTGTCCAATGGTTTCACAGGACAAACAAACACAAAGCATACTGTCTCTGATGGTTTTATTTCCTGTGACATTTCCAATGCAAGTTACTCTGGAATTTCCTGTTGGCATGTAGGCCACAGGCATCAYTTTTTGCCTAGAAAAATTCTGTTTAAAAAGCATTGAAGTGACTCTTTAGAAACTGAATCATCTCAGTCACTTTGGGAGAGGAAATACAGCAGTCCTCAGAGAAGCTGGAGTCCAGTGCAGGCAGAGTTCAGTTCCCTCCTGCCTGCCTTTGCTCCTCTCTGCAAGCTGTGACTCTGTCCTTGAACTTCCCCTGCCAGGGAGAACTTCAGAAGTTAAATCACATCCTGCAGAGAGCTCCCCMAAGCAGCACAGCCCCTGGACTTGCTGGCACGGAGCTTCCTGGGCAGGAACACAGAGCACCCCTGGTGGTCTCTGTGATTTGCTGTTTATAGAAACTGGAATTTAATCACCCATGAAGGGAAGTGTGGGGTTTGAGGGAAAAAGATCCAAGAGCTGCCCCAGTTCCCTCACTGAGAGCTTTTCCCTTTGTTTGGGTGTGATTGGAAGTGTTCTGTCCCACAGAACCCCAGAGGAGCTGCATGCATGGATAATCCCTTCTCAGGAGGGGACTGGGGAGTTTTTGATGGGTTTGAAATGAAACATCAAAAGCCCCAGAAACCTCAAAATGAARTGCTTGCACATTTGATATTTCTGCCCCCTTTTTTTTCTAGCACARTGAACAGAATTTAACCCAAATTCTCTGCTAATTTTTAGTTTGCTGTGTTCACTTTATTATATTGAATATTTCTAATATGAAAARCTACCTTTCAGAAATACAGTTTCTGGAGATACCTTGTGTTTCCAAAGGGAGCCACATTCACTATTTTCATATTTGGACTTGAACCAACTTATGCTCTTCACTTACACGTTCATAAAATATCCTCASCAAAATGGCTTGGTAATCCTGCTGTTTCCTTGATTTGAGCATTTACAGAACAAAGAATATTAGTACACGTTGAAGTATTTCAGCTTTTCTGTACAGTAAATTTTAATATTTTATTTTTGCCAGCAGTGGATTGGAGTAACAGYCTCTGGTGCTCTAAAAGCTCTGCTGAAAGTTTAGATCATTCTCACCTGCTGAAGAGGAATGACAGCATCAGGCTGGRTTCAGGCAAGTCCCCAGCCCTGTGTAAGGCCTGCAGGAACTCTAAAGTGGAACCTGCTGATGTGCAGAGAAGGTATGAACATGCAGTATATCACAGGTATAACAAGAAATAGCATTTTAAATTGAAGAACTGTAGTTATTTTAAGCCATAAATTAAACATTCCCATTACAAGCCTTGTGAAATATAATGTTACTTTAAATCAGAACAGGTTCCTTATGCCATCATTTTACTTAGGCTGGAGAATCTCAGCCTATCCTTAATATTCCTCATTGAGTTATTAAAGGTAGMTATATCATTAGAGTTAACAGCTTTTCAATAAGAAGGTAGTTAATTCAGTGTACAGAACCTGAATGACCTCTCACTTTGAATTACAGTCATTGAAAAAAMCCTGGTTTGCTATTAAATGCAAATACAGGTCCTACTTCAAGAAGCTGTTATGGAAGATATCACCTCTGTCCAGAAATGCTGCTACACTTCCAYGGAAAAGAGAATTGTTTCACTTTTATCAGGGGCCTCTGGATCCTCTCAGTGATGGACAGCATTGGCTCAGGCCAAAGCAGCCAACACTTCCAAATGACAGCTCTGGATCCATCCCTGGGCTTCACTCATTATCCCTGGCACGAATCTCAATCAGCAGTGCCAAGTGCAGCCCCAAGAAAGAAACAAGCCGTGGCAGAAATCTCTAAGCAGTTGTACAGGGGCTCTGCTGCTTTTTTCAGCTAAATTCCTCTCTGTAAATATCTGAGTTCTGTAACTGGAGCAGGCTCAGTAGAACAAGCAGTGCTTTAAATTCCTCATCAGCTCACTTGTCTAGAAGGCAGAATTGTGAGACAGAGCAGTGTCTTCATTGAATTGAAAAAATCCTCCACTTTCCTCCCATCTACTTCTCTGTTGAGCAACTGATCTCACTCAAGTGGTTTCTTTCCAYGTGGCTTTGGTAAATCTAAAGGCCTCTTAAAAAGCAGCAGTTTCTYTTGTTTGGCTTTAAAGATACAAAATCTAAAATCTATTTTGGTTCATGCAGGAGCCACACTCGATATGCCTGTTTAATTTTCATTTAGTATTTGCTGTTGTGAAGCTTGAAATGTGAGGAAGGGAAGAAAAGTCATGATTTYTCTTCTTTAGTGCTGAGGAGGAGGAGGTAAAAAAGCTGCTTGTATTGTCTTGAGTAAATTTGGGAGCAAAAAATTCGGTTCTGAGATTTCAGCTGGAGGGATTTGTATAAAGCAGCCCGGTTACAGAAATGCAGATGTAAATTTTATGAGTGAATGTGATGCATTTATGTTTAACTGGTGCCATTTCCCCCATCTGATGTGATTTGAGAGCAGCAGCATTTCCCTCCGAGCCGGGGCTGTCCCCTCTGTGCCCGGGGTGTCGCAGRGAGGCCCTGAGGGCCCTGCAGAGGAGGCACCATGAGCTCAGAGCCCCTGGCTGTGCGCAGGAGCAGGGCACATCTGCAGCCCTGGTGCCTCTCTGCTTTGCTTTTAGCCAGTGGGGTTTTTCACAGAACGTCGGTGGCATTCCAGGAGTGCAGTGCAGGAGAGAATTATTGCTGTGTCTTGCTTTATCTTGATGCTTTCAAGGATAAAAAATGTCTCTTCTCCAGGCTTTTCTGTCAGGCTTTTTTGCTTTCTAGCAGTAAAGGGACCGCAATATCTTTATTTTCAAGGGATGTCTCTACTGTTCTTGCTTGCCTGAATAATTCCCTGGGGCTCCAGCAGCCCTCRCCCAGACCACAGCTAATTCAGCCCCCAAGCCCTTCTGAGGGCCAGGCACCAATGCCCTGAAATGCCCTGGAGTGCCCTGAAATGCCCTGAAATGCACAGAAATTCACTGAAATGCACGGAAATGCACCCAGACTGCTCTCCTGCAAGGCCAGCAAATTTCCCCCAGTCTCAGAGCAAGATAGAGAGACGTGGAATGTTAAAAATAAAATGCAAATGCCTGAGTTATTTGAATATAATCACTTTATTAATTTAGCTGTCTAACAGATACTGATGACAGTCTAATAATAAGGTCCAAAATGTTCTTTCTCATTAACGGAGTTAATGAACTCACACATCTTAAGAATTTCATTTTAATTATTAGCAATAATTTATACTGGAGAGAGAAGTGCCAAAAAAAATATTCCTATTGAGGAGTGGCAAATTGGTAAATCTTTTAATGAGAGATGCTGAGTGCCATGCCTGGAAATTGTAAAAGATCCCTRCAGTTCTGATTGGTGTCTCTAAAGTTGCTGTGTGGCTGGATGCTTTCCAAACCTCAGCACCCTCGGCCTTCCCACTCCAGTGCCTTTGGCAGGAAATATTCATTTCAAGGCAAAAAAATCTGTGCCAACATATAGCTTGGGTATTACAAAGTGGTAAGGATTTATTTAGTAATMATATTTTTTAAAATTTCTCCTTAATTTAAAAAAATAAAATAATTTAATGCAAATATTATCCTTGAACTGAAAAGTGTGGTTCTTGTCTCCAGCTCCCTCAAAAATTAAATTTCAGAAGTTGCAGTTCAGAAGAACTCATTTTATCCAGTCATGGTCTCCATTTCTGTAAAATGAAGATGCTTTTTGCCATTTCCCTGTGTTATGCTGGGTTTTTTCAGCTCTCAGGACAATGGRAGCAGTGAGCCTATTGCTCTAAGGAAGCAATTTTGCTTCTGAAGGTTTGCTGATATTTTACACCTGTAATGGAATTAAAGTGAGAAAACTGCATCACTTTGTCCTATGCTTCATTGGCTCAATTTCCTTTGGCTTTCATGCTCAGATTTCAGCMTGTATTGATCTCAGAACCTTGTTGATGTCAGAAATAACTAACTGGAAACTGCTGAATCCATGATCAACATGCATAAGTGATAAGCCATAAACCTGCAGGAAACGCTGGAGGAGGGAATGCAGGAGTGAGTGGAGGCAGCAGATGTTTGCTGGAATTGGAATCAGAATGCAAAGTTGATTTAGGCACATTAACACAGTTAGGAGAGTACCCAAGGAGTCTTTACTGTTATTACAATGTTTTTTACATTGCATCCTGTAGGTACAGCTCAGGAAAGAAAATATCAGCTGACATTTGGATAGCTGGGGAGAGAGAAAGGACTTGTGGCTTTCCCAACATCAACCAGAGGCTGGACAGCCCAGGTAGGAGCAGCATTCAGACCCTTTGCTTTGCACTCTGATGGATGCACCACACAACTCTCAGACCTGTTTCACTTTCAGCAATGGCTGGAAGCTCAGGTCTGCAAATTTTYCTGAAATTCAGATTGCAATTATGAGATTTTATCAATGTTTTATCAGACTTCTTTCATTAACTTGATGGAGCATATGGTTTGGTTTTTTTTCAATGAATATTTGATCTGAAGAGAGCATACTTGTGATGTGAAATGACAGTGTAGTATGGTTTGTGGTGTGACATCTGCACTTGGAAACACAGATCACATCTCTCTGATGCACTGAGCTGCCCTCTGGACTCTGTGGAGGGAGGTGGAAGTGACTGCTTTGATGTCTCAGGTGGGTGGAATGAATCCAGCCAGAGTGTGGGATATTTGAATTTGTGTATTTGTACTGTTAATACATYGGGCTTTGAATGTTCAAACTTCACCTGTCAGACAGTGGGAGCAGCACCTCACATATCAAATACAGAGGGAACAGCTCAGCCCCGKGTGTAACTGCTGGTGATGACATTGCTGTGATAATGTGATGGCACTGGCAGAATGACAAATTCCACACTTCCCGAATCCCAAGGAGACCAGACAAACCTGAAGAGCTGATAACAGGCTGTCAGTGTGCTTGTTTCACCCGAGGAGCATCTCTGCCACCTCAGCAGGGGTTTAGGGTTAGCAGCCACCCCTCTCACACTAATGGGTGTCACTCTCCTGCAGGGCAGCTGCAGTTCTCTGGGTGTTCCTTTCTTCCCTTTTCATATTTCCCCTTTTCCAAGCAGTGGGAACTTCACTGGGCTGCAGTGACTTCTCAGATGGCTTGATTTATTGAAATTCATTTGTTGTGACCTTTAGAATCCACTTTTTCACCCCATTTGCATTCATCAGAGCTCTCTAGTCAAAGTACAAAGTGAAAACTGCAGCACTAATCAAAAGTGATCAGATAAAATAGATGAGTATTAGATGAGTAAATAGACCAAATGAAAGACTCCTCCATCCTGCCCTGAGTGCCAGAGCCCTGCACACCCCAGGAGTCATCTTCCTTCCTCATGGCACTCAGCTCCAGGTCTTCAATAAATGACAAATTACAGACTGTTATCCCTTCAAAAMTCAACTTGGCTTCTTTTCATCTTGCAGTTGGTTTATATTTCTGAGGATTTTGATAYTGCCTGAAGAGTTGTATCTACCTCATATCACAGAATTCTGCTGGAATAGCTGCATTAAGAGATGGGCTGTACTGATGRAATCATCTCGTGTCTGAAAGCTGAACAAGTGTGATATGTGTCACTGGAGGTAGTTTGGCAAATGTAGGGCTTTGTTTCTACCATTTGTGCTTCCAGGCCTTGCTGAGAAATAGTTACAAGTGCAGTCCTTARGTGAATTATAATGTATTTCATATATAATACTAATGCAATCTTTCTGCAAGTGGAATCAAGAATTCCAGAGTCTAAAACCATGGACAGCATCAGTGAACCACTTGAGCTGGTCTTGGACCCTGAACTCCCACTCCAGGGCACATTTTGTAACAGTTAAATGCTGATGAGAGTGGACATGTTATCTTTTATGGTTCCAACATCTTTTTTACTCTCTGCTACACCAGTGCCTGACTCTGAGCCCTTGTGTCTGTATTTAATATGGATTAAATCTGCTCCTTAGGAAATACTTGGAGCATGAAAGCTGCTGTATTAAATTAGTTCATTACAGCTTTACATGCATAACTGCATAAACATTCATTTGCTTCCTGCTTTGATCACCTCTGATCTTGGCTGTTAATGCTGCTGACTTCTGCAAGCCTTTTTTCCCCTTGACTGTTTTTCAATTCTAGCTTGAGTTGTCAAGAGCAGGTTCTGTTTATTTCCCATGATAATGACTTGCCTTTATTTCAAATAGTTTTTACTAAGGTCAGTTCTGTTGGGGTATTTTTGCATCCCTGTTGGGAAAGCATTGATGTTTCAGCTCTGTTCTGCTTCTGCTGTGTTTCACCTGACAAAGCACCTTGGCCTGTCACTGAAGGGCACTGCACAAATGTAATGTATATTATTATTTATTATCATAGCACCACGCTGCCAAGCTGCCTCCCAAATAAATCAGAGCAATGCATGACATTTGTCAGGATGACATTTGTCATTGCAATTTTTGTTGTACTCTTGCTGTGCATTTTCTTCACTTAKGGCTTCTTGGAACATTTCTGTGCTCTTTTGCTGTGATAGGACAATAGGAGTTTATACCAAATGTACCTGTGTCAGCCCTTKGCATCAGTGATCCATTAATTACTCATTTTCATGCTTAGTGAGCTCAAGCACCACAGAGCTGCTCCCTCACTTAGGCTCCCACCCTGCCTGGGGATCAGGAGAGGAGGAAAGGAAAAGGAGAAGCAGGGAATGTTGGGGGTGAAAAAAAMCACCAAAAAATTGTTCAGTAAGTGAAGGATAAGTGGAAAAAGAGGTAAGAAGGCAACAAAATAAAAGACAATGCTTTCCTGTTAAGTGATGGAGGATTGCAGTGTGTGCARTGCCATTGCAGTGCACTGTGTCACTGCTTCACAAAAACATCTCATGCTGGATAATGTGACGTGTGATTTTGGAGGATTTACACTTTGTCACTGCCATGCCAAGGTGCCCAAAGCATGGGTACAAATTTCCATTGGATATCATCTGGCAAAGCTGAGACTCCTGGGTGGGCACAGGAACATGGAACAGTCAGGAAACAAGCTGAGGAGATGAATGGCTTTAGCACTTCTGTGAACCATTCTAAATCTAMTCATACTGGAAATGCATGCAATTACCCATAAAATAAATTGCCTTTATCTCATAATTGTCTTTGCTAATTACCTTTTTAACAAATTAAAAGGTGAGAGGGCTGAATGCTCACATCTATGATTTTCAGTAGTGCATGCTTACATTGTGCCTTTGTTTACATTGATAAATATCCCTGGGGTAAAAATGTTCYATTTCCACTTTGCCCTAGTACCTGGAGCAAAGCTGTGCAGCCAGAGCTACCTGGGAATAAGAGTGCTCTATAATTGATGAGATCCACAGGCCTGTTCCTCTCTGCAGTACGTTTTCCAAATGGGAGAAAATGTTCCAAACAAGAACTGCCTGCAATTAAAACTGTAGTACACCATTAGAGTGGTGTAGTGTGTCCTTGGAATGTCCTGGGGCTTGTTTTCTACCACAGCTGAAGACTGAAAGGRTGGAAAGGAAAATGCATTTTATAGAACCAGAAAGAAACACAGAGAAAGCTGGTTTTATCCCTGAGTGAAGCATATGAAAATGGCTGCAGAATTACCTTGGTCCTCCTGCCTTGGCTGTTAAATCTTCCATGATACAGAATTCTCCCAAGTTCTGATCTGTGAAGAGGGAGAAATTTAACAGGTAGAGATCTGAGCTGCTGGGAGTAATTTAATCTTGTTTGTTTAAGATTTATCATAATGGCATCCCAGCTGTAAGGCAGCAGCATTACAGTGCTTCCACCACTCCTGTGTTCTGCTTCTCTGACTAAACCCCTACACGGGTAACAAAGGAGCTAAAAATAACATGGATTTGGAAATGTGGCTCTGCTTTCTGCCTGTGATGGTACAACATGCAAGTGATATTCTAAAATATATCAAATAYAGTTTGATATGTCTATAATTTAACAATTCAGTTGAGCTACACCAGGAAATCTGAGTGTCAGCWGCTGTTCTGCCATCATCCTGGTAACAAAAATGTGTATTGGCAGACCTTGCACAAATCTTGCTCCACTGATTAGCAATGCCTCAAAATTTAATTTTATCAAAACCCCCCAAATTTTCACCACACAGAGGTGAATTAGGGAGCTTTTCTGATGCAGCCTGCACARTTTAAAACTTGACCAGCAGAGCTATGAACATAGAAAAGAGTTTTCAGCAGTGCCCCAGAGCATTGTCCTGCTGCTCTGATGCTCCACATGGGAGGCAGAGTTTCCTACTCASTGTTAAAAACCTTCCTTGGAGAAGAAATCAGCATCCAGGTTAACTGAGCTCTGCTGTGATTATCCCTGCTTCAAAGCTGTGCAGAGTTATTGTGATCATTTGCTCTGGACTCTTATCTCAGATATATCCTCCTTGGCTTCTGGAAGCAAATGCAATAAGGCAGAAAGCACCAGCTTTGATCCTTTCCCAYGGGATTACAGGATAATTTGTTTGGCCTCTGAACATGTGATGAATTACTGGGAAGGCACATGATAAGGACTTGCACTGAGAAAACCTCTCTAAACTGTGGCCTGGAAAGAAAGCAGCACTCAGGGTCTYATTTCTGTCCCCAGAGCACTCAGATTATGCCCTTTGTGCTCASWTAAGAGGTTTCTGTGCTGGGGCAGGGGAGTCAGAGGTTGCCTGGGTGAGAGCCTAGGTCAGGGCTGAAGGCTGCTGAGGCAGTAGGGATCATGTAAGGTGCCATAAAGAGTGAGCACTCTGTTCTGCAGAGGACAGTTATACAGCCCTTTCTTTTTTATGGAATTTCAGACACATTTTTGCACAGTTTCTATCAGATTGGCACTTTTGCTTTGAGGGTGTTTTTCCCCCTACTGTGCTAAGAATAAACAAAATTCAGTTAATCCAAGGCTTGAGATAAAGCATCAGGATACCCATATAAAACATAAACCACTACAGAATCCAGATAATAAACCCAAATACATAACAATATTGAGAATACCTGAAAGACTCCTTTAGCTAAAATTGTTAAAGCATTACAGTGCTTCCACCAATCTCCCCAATTTCTTTGCCTAATAAATTGCCAATACTTGTTTGAGGAGCATGNTAACAATATTGAGAATACCTGAAAGACTCCTTTAGCTAAAATTGTTAAAGCTGGCTGAGCTTGGAGAAAAAAAAACTCTTCCTCTTTGTGTTCCTATTCCCATTCTTTATTCAAAGAACTTTGAGCCAGTGAGCCTGGAGGAGACAAATTAATTAAAGCTGGTAGGGGATTGAAAACATAAAGGTGATGGAAATAACAAAATTAGAGACCTAATGCTCAGGTGGTCTGAATTAATGTATGTCTGTGACTTCCATTAAGCAATGCCAGTTTCCTTAACAGCAAAGTATTTGGCTCTAGATTTTTCAATTTTCCAGCAGATGTTCTGTCTGGGAGTGTGATAGGCCAGATACTCTGCTCAGTGCCCTTGTTTAGTCATAAAGGCATTTAGCTTACCTTGAAAGTATCCATTTCTGTACAGCCTCCTGAAACCAGACTTGGAAATCCTGATTTTGTGTGTATATGCAAATGTGAGGGGTTTTAATCCAGGTATGGAATCATTTACTGGCCTCTTCTGGGGTTCTGGTTGTTGACTGTCAGGGGCTGTGGAAAATCACAGCTTTGGGGATCTGTCTCCTGTGCTGGAGTTCCCTGCTCTGCCCTGGCTGTGGCTGCTCCCATCCCCTCTGCCAAACCCCAGCAGCACTTGCAGGGCAGGGAGCAGCAGCTGGGACAAAGTGTCCCTGCCACCCAGCAGGACCCTGTGGTGCTTGTGGGGCTCCATCTGCCCTGCTGAGGGAGGGCAGAGCTGCAGGCTTTGGGCAGCATCTGCTGCATGAGTGCTGTGTTGGAGATTGGCCCCTGCAAGATTGGAATGTATATTCCAGTGTATATCCTGTCTTCTTCTGAGGCTTCAGCTGTGTGGTTCTGTCCCTGGTGAGTTCATTTCTTTGGCTTTGTCCCTACTGTACAAGTCAGAGGACAGAGAGGAACTGCTGGATGTAGGGGACAACCAAGGAAAGTTTTGTTGGTCTGTTGGACTTCTCTTCATTTGTTGTCACCTTTCTTACCAGGGTGCTGTGAGAAAGCAGTGATAAATGATAATGGTGGGAAAAAGTGGTCTAGGTAACCATTTTAGTCCATATAAACATGTACTTCTCCCATGTCAGTGTCATTGTTGTGAGCATATCTGCCATCAGGAAATCAGGCACATCTCCACTGGCAGTCAGCTCTCTGCTGCAAGATGCAGATGTCTGCCAGAAAACAGATTTACAAGCTACATAAAGCCAGATAAGGCAGCTACAATATCCAGTGTGTAAGGAAATCCTGCTGCATCCCATCCCCTCCATGCATAAAAAACCAGCTGCTTCTTTTCACCCAAGAAAACTCCTCAGAGCAATGACATGCTGGTTTTTGTTGGTTTTGAAATCTCCCCAATTTCTTTGCCTAATAAATTGCCAATACTTGTTTGAGGAGCATGGATGTACTCCTGTACAGAAGCACCTGTTTGTTTAGACACAGAAATATCCCACACTGTCACTTCTTGTGAGCTGCATTTCCYATTTCAGTTTTCTCTATTTATAGCAGTGACATGCTTATCACTTTTAACAGGCAATTCCTTCATTTCTTGCTGACCTAAGTAATATTTGCTTTCTATCAACACGAATAGATACTGTAGCTTTGGCCTCTCTGCTCCCTCAATTCCTGTGCTGAATTGGCACCTGGAATTACAGCAAGTGTGATTTTCTTTTCACTCTGTGTAGGTTCATTGATACACAAATATTGAGGAAGGTGATTTGCTTGTGGGCAGTGTTTTATTAAACACATTTCTGTCACCAGCAGTGCTCTGGTTCTTGGCTGGGAGCCCCAGTTCAGGTGCAGGAGCCTGGTGCTGCTGTTCTGAGGTGTGAGGAGCACATTGCCATTTATTGGGTCAGGCTGTGAAAATAATGGATACAGCTCCAGGCCTGAGTGTGCATGCAGCTCATTTCCATTTGGGTTTGGAAATCTTCCTTTCCTCAAAGCACACAGGTATCTCATGTCAGCCAAAGGAAATGGGTTATAAATAAAAATCTTCTGGCTCCTGTGTTCAGCAAGAACTCATAACCCTTCTTTTTATATTTGATGTTCTTTTCGGTTTAAATATTGACACATTTCTTGAGTCAATTGCTAAAAGTTCCCTTCATGTAACTTAGTGACAGCCTAAGTAACAGTGCCAGGACACAGAATAATACAGTAATTCTTCTAAWTTTCATTGCTATGCTTGTGTGAGTTTAATATTAAGTTACTAATTTGTTGGAGGTGAAGGCAATCAGTATTAGAATAAAAAAGCTATGAATCTTAATAATAGTCTTAACAGAAAATGTAATATTTAATACTTCCTGCTCTAGTGAGACATTGAGCAAAACACAARCTGTTGATAAAGGAATAAGAAGGTTCTTAAATGTGTGAGAAGAWTGTGGGATGCTGCTTGTCTATAAATCCTGAGATGGAAGAGACACTTGTTCACCAGAGTTTGTGAGATCTGCCTGTGACCAGGGTTGGARTGTTAATAATATGATATCTGGGAGGTGTGATCCAGACTGCTTTGGGAAGGTGTCATGAAYTGCTGTAGAAATTGCAGGAAAAATTTAAAATACCATGTCAATATTTTTATTGTATTCAGTATTCTGAAAATCACAACAAAGGCGCTGGAATCTTAAAAGCCCACATGGTTTGTGTGCCCAGTTCCTGAGACTTGTTGGCTGGTTTGTTCATTTTGCTGGTAAACACATTCCATACAAGTTCTCTCCATAGTTRGGAGCTCATCCCACTGCTCCTGGGAGGTTTTCTGAGTGTGCCATGAGAGTGAAGTCAGGATTGCAGCTGCCTCTCTGTGCTCAGGGGTGCTCAGGCTGGAGGTCCTGGGCTTATCTCAGTCTCACCAGGAACCACGATGTTCTCAGCCAGGAGGGAAGGGCTAAGAAGGAAAAACTTTCCTTTTTATTGTACAGATCTAATTTAGATTAATTACAGAAGGGGCACAGCTTTTCCTTACAGATAATCACTTTTATTAAATCACAGGCACCATTGTTTCTTCCTTCATACAAATTGAGARCCAGACTGGAAGCAATCCAGGAGCTGAATTTTGGCTTGCAAGGAACCAGAGAAGGGAGGAATTGGTCTCTCACCTGTATTTCAAGCCTCTGTTGTTTAAGGTTCCTACGAAAAATAGAGACTGCAGACAGTTAATAAATTATTCAAATAATCTAAGGGATAAGGGATACAACTAKATATTTAATGGCATTTCCTAGTATATGATACTGATGTCTAAGGAAGAATTAGTTCTTTAGAAACATCTTGAATATATTATCTTTCCTGCTCTAGAATAGTTCCCATGTCTGTCTGTTCCCTCTAGAAGACAATACTGCATCAGTTCCTACCAAATCAGTTCCTTTGTTCTACAAAGTCTTACAAGGAGCTACCCTGAGTAGGATTCCTCCCCTTCCTTTCCATTTCACTTGTCTCACATCTAATTTGTCCATTTTTTCTGTGCTATGATTGGAGATATGATTATTTTGTTATGGAACAGACAGGTATTTCCATTGGCTTTGCTGACTGTGAAATCATAAGGTTTTTTTAAATACAGGGAAGGGTTTTATTTAATATGTGTAATAGGGAAAAACAAGAGATTGAAAACTTTCTGAAATTGCTTTAGAGAAAAACTCTCTTTGGAGCAGARAGAACAGCACTGTGAAAATCCTGGGACTTCTATTTTTCTCACAAAAAGCTCTCCTTTAGCTTCAAATAAACTGTGAAACCTGAGCAGCCAAACACAGTGATTGCAGCAGCAGGGTCAATGTGAGTGTTTTATGAATCCAGCTGGATAAGGAACAAGAACTGATCTAATTCTATAAAGTCCCTTTCTGAAGGGGGACTTACATGCCATAACTCAAACTTCTGTTTATTCTGTTTGAACTCAACGTGGGCAAAAATCCATACAATGAAATGCAACAGTAAATACAGAACGTTAATGCTCGGGAGAAACATCAAACCTGTCAGTACCTGTAAAAGAGTTACTTTGTAAAACACTGCCTATCTTTATGTCTCTTTCATCTTTGTGCTTCTTGCTGTCAATTCCGAGCCTGGAAGTAAAGGAAACTTCCTATTTATGCCTTCAGTGGAATGCACATTATTTTCTGTTTGTATCATTTTGGTGTTTCAGCAATTGCTCACTGCCTGAACAAAGGGAGGTTTCTGTAAATTACTGCAAAATTATAGAGCARTGTGGGCAAGAGGAGTATCTGCTGCAGTGAGCATCCTTTGAAATATTTTAGTATTTGGTGTTGTTAAAATTATGATAGAAGTGGGCATAAAAAAACCCCTGTATTTTATAATTTTTTGAAAACTGAAAAAAATACTATTGTATATTCACCGAGCTTCTGCAAAAGCACAAAAGCACAGCCTTGTGTTTTTAATGCATCAAGGAAATGCAGGCAGAAAGGCTTGTGTTGTTCAGGAGGGTAACGTGGCGTTGCTTCCCACATTCCAAATGGATTTAGCCAGATTTATTGGCTAAAAGTAAAAGCCAGAGCTGAAATAGAGAGATGGATGAATTAAATACCCAGATCACRTCATATGCCCTAAATCATATGTGGGAAATCACAGAGTTTTGAGATGATTTAGCCTAAACATGCCCATAAATTGGTGTAGTGACTGTGAGCTTTCCAGAGACCTGGAAAAATTAGCAATGTATGGAATATAATTACTCATAGGAATCCTACTGGGGACAAGTTTGTTTAGCTTTATTACTGAATTGAACAAACGACTTCCTTCTTCTACTAAAGTTAGAAAGTAACTTTTTGTTTGCTTGGACACCAGGTAGGGACTGAAGTTTCAAATTCAGGTTTAAAAAGTGAATTTAGGAGAGGTCWGTTGGGGGTGAAGACTGAGAGGCATTCAGTCCATAAGAAACCAAATGAAGCTTATTCTTTCCTGTCAGAAGTTAATAACAAGAGAAGGGATGTGTGTGGGTCGGATGTACATTGCCTGTGCTCGTGCAGAAGGTCGGTGCCTCCCTTCTGGATCAGGAGCTGTTCAATGGCTTGGTCAGAAGGGCGGCTGTGCTCTGACCTGGAACATTCTGCTGTTCCAGCCGCGAACTCCAGTGCTTCTCCTATGGCTGTTTCTGCACGGGCTTTGTGTCTCCCGAGTCCTGTGTGAACGCTTTTAGGAATTCAATTGTCTTAATGTTCGCATGGATCAGGAACTGCGGAGCTGTGGCTGAGGACACGCAAGGGATGGATCAGGATCTCCGGGAAGGGATGGATCCGGAACTCCGGGAAGGGATGGATCCGGAACTCCGGGAAGGGATGGATCAGGAACTCCGGGAAGGGATGGATCGGAAACTCCGGAGCTGTGTCTGAGGACACGGAAGGTCTCGGCAGGCAGGGGTGCGGGTCAGAGGGCAGTGAAAAGGCTGAGAGCAGCGCTGAAGGAGCGGCCGGTGTGGGACACAGTGACCCTGCTCCCTGTGACAGTCCCTTCCCCAGTGAGGCAGGGGACAGCCAGGTCCCCGTTCGGCGGCTGCTCCCCGGAGCCGAGGCTCGCCCCACACCAGAAGAAGCAGGACCGAGCTGGGCTTGTGCAGCAGCAAACGAGTTCTTTTCCCAAGCAGGAGCTGCACCAGCACCGTCCCAAGGCTCCGATCGARTGCCCGAGAGTTTCCCCTCCCCGCCATCTCAAGCACCCAGCCATCAGTCTTCTTAGCAGCTCAACGGGAAGAATTCCACCGGCAGCAAGCAAAGAAAAGGAAAGGGAAAAAAAAAAAAAACCACCCTCTACCCCCAACACAGATTTAAGTCTGTTTTAAAGACACTGAGAACCAGATGTGCACCGGGGCTGCTGTGAACAGAGGAGGATGCACACCAGCTTCACAGACGGCTCCTGCTCCTCCTGGCAGATAGCTGGGGGTGAGAGCCACTCACTGCTGTGCTTCCTGCTCSTTTGATGCATTCATCTGCCTTTGTCTTCCAGCAGATAAAAAGTAATGTACATATTCTCATATGAACCCTTTTCCTCAGTGGAGATGTTTGCTGGTGTAATTGAGGGGCTGTTTATCCWCAGTGCTGTCACTGCTGCTCAGTGATTATGGATTTCTTTATGCTGCACAGCCAAAGAACTGTGGGAACTTAGTGAAACAGAAGATTTCTGCATGATGAGAATTTGTCAAGATTACTAAATTACTAAAGAGAACAGGGATGAGTGCAGTGAAGCCTTCCCAGAGACAGGGAATTGATTGGCATGTTAAACATGTGCTGCTTGCTTTCCTATTACAAAATTTGTACAGAATCCGTGGAGAATTTCCATCTTTGGAGGCCCCTTTTTCCAAAGGCTGGAACCTGAGTCACATTTCCCTATCCAGCCTTGTTTTTCTCACCTAGGAAGCATCCTCGGTTGAGATGTCTGCTTCTCTGTCAGATTTGATTGAACCCAACCAAGAATTAATAAAAGTGTTGTTAATAAGAATTAACCTGGAATGCCCAGCAGATTGTTAAAGGGGTGAGCAGAAGCAACCTCTATCCCCAGCAGAGCAACTTCAAACCTTTAATGTTTGAATTTGGATTTGGTTTTAGCAGTCAAGGCTCATGCATAGTTTGCAATTCAAATTCTGACATTTCCTTTTGTTCTTGCCTTTTGTTGCTATTGCTGTGCAGTTTATGACTTTCTCCCCTGCACTGAGGGGAAGATTTGGGAACTTTGAAGCAGCTCCTGGGCAGAGGCTTAGGTGGGAAGTTCTGCACAGGAGCTGTGGGTAAGGACCACACAGGTGTCCCATGACTTTGGGTTTGAGTCTTACCTGGAATTAAATCAGCAGCTTGGAGTTTTTGTGTTTCTGGCTGCCAGTGGGGCCCAGAGGTTACAGAGGTTTTGTGTCTCTGTCCTTGGAAAGGGTCAGTGCTGACCAATGGTGTGCAAAGTGTGGTGCCACAGTCTGGGCTGATTGAGGAGTGAACTGAGGAGTTTCTGCAGATTTCCAATTCTGCTGAAAGTTCAGATGTTTCAGGCAACTGAAGTTAAAAGTTTTCACTCATATAAAACTAGTAAAAATGAAAAAGAAGTTGAAAGATACCCTTTGGATTTGAAAGTCCAAGTTTTAGCCAGATCCATCAATACAATAAACCAGCTACAACCAACCTTAAAACGTTGATTTTATGAAAACTCCATGGGAATCCACAGGAAAATGAAAGATAAAATCAGAACTAACAGCATTGTACAATAATTGAACTCTGTAAGAGACGTTTCTCGTTAGATGTTGTACATGTGTAGTTAAAAGTCTGAAACCTCATGAATATTAATCCTGAGACATCAAAGTAAGACTGCAGTGTGCAACAGCAAGCTAATCTCCAAATTCAATAAACACAGTATACTTTTAATTTAGATAATGAAAGGCTTAGGGTTTTAACTAAAACAAATTTTGCATAGTGGTAAAAGGATTGATAGTTTGGCTGATTTCCTCTGATGGCAGAGCTGCAGCACCCAGTTCTGAAAGCTTGGAATCTTTTAGCACCATCTATTTCATAACAGGTCACTGATGCTGYTCAGCTGATATTTTAGGGTGCCACTATCAGATGTATCACTTCTGGAAATTCTGCTTAATTCAGTGCACGTTTTAATTAAGGAGGACAGCTTGAAACTGCCATGTCCCAAACCMTGTTAGAAACATAAATGCTTCACACCTCTGCATGAGGAACTGAGTCCCCAGCCTGAGGCCTCTTAGCAAGGCAAGGTTTTCAAGGTGTAGAGTCACTTAGAGATGCTTCTGACTGTGCTTCTTTGCAAGTCCCTTCACTGGACACTCAGGGAACTGGGTGCCACTTTGGGAAGTGTCTTTGCTTTGGCACTGTTACTCAAACCTTTGCTGATTCTGTCAGTGCTTTGCTCTAAGCTTGATGTGCTCCCAGAGGTCCTGGGCTGYTCCAGGTTGAAAACCAGACCAATATCCCAGGGCAGTGCTGGAGGAGCCCTGGATTTTGTTGCTGTAAGTAGCTTAAGTAATTGAGAAAACAAAAGTACACAAAGTAARTCAAATACTTCAGCCAAACCTTACAAGAGTTGAGTTTATATTTGGTAGGGTTAAGATGCTACAGTTCGGCATTTTCTTCCAAAGAACATCTGGGGGTGGGGTGTGATTTTGTTGTTTTAAATGTACACTCACAGTGCAGTAGTAAAAAAAGGAAATGAAATGTAAATAAGRAAAAGAGTGCTAAGAAAGAGGAATAGCAATCCCTGGAAACTCATAAAATATGTTTTTTTTTTTCTTTAAAAGGGTATAAATTTAAAAAATATCTCTAAGTGTTGAATAAAATTGGACTGAAATAGCTTGAAGGCATTGCAGAAGTGGCTGTAAGTGAMGATTTTAATAATGGTCTCTGTAGACAGGGAAGCAGTACATCATAGCTATTGACTAACTGGTTTTAGAATGGAAACCAAAAGTGAATTTAACTCAGTGCTCTGATGGRCAGTCTAATGAACTGCTGAAGTAATTAGATGTGAGAGAGATGTATGGAGAGTGTGCTTGTGAAAGAGATAAAAAATCTTCAACCCTTTCCCACCAACTTAGACAAAAAAAGGTTGTGCTTGCTGCCTGTTAGGGTAAGTTGATACAGATTCATCAGCTTCTGAGTGGCAATAATGGAACTGCTGTTACTTTAAGGAAAAATCTGGCCTCTGKTATCTTGTTTATAAAGTGGTAAGAGTCATCTCAAGGTGCAGTTCTGCAGSATGCTGCCAGCTTTCACTCCAAAAGAAAAGAAGTTGAACAGATTCYTTATTCAAAATTAAAGAGGTTAAGCAGTTTGCAATGCTGTGTGTGCAGGTGTACCACAAATACACCAAGAAAGCTCTGCTCCATTACTGCATCACTTTCCATTCCTTTAGAAATGGCTCCGTGCAAAGTAAATGATCTCTAGGAAACAACAGTCAGACAGAAGGAGAGGCTCTTKCACTTTTTCTTATGACTGAAATTGCATTGAAGTGGCAGAGTTATAATTTTCAACAGTGCATATACTCAAATGATTCCCARACCTTGAAAGCAAATGTGTATTTCCTGGATATTCACTTGTGATGTGCTGCTGGAATCTTGTCATTGGTGTCCTACAAAATTCCCTCTGCAAGTTTAAAGGATTATGTGATCTATTAGTGAAGGGTCTGAAAACTGCCAGSTGGTGCTGAACTCCTGCTTTACTGCCCTCCATGGGATGCAAATATTTCTGCTACCTCCCAAGATCAAATTTAATTTAATCTCTTTTTAACTCCCTAAACTGTGACAGGATTAAGAAATGCTAGGACATGGTTTATTACGCAGTTGGCTCTTAAATAACAGATGTTCCATAATGATAACAAAGCCTGCATATTATAAATTATCTGACTATTAACATCCTTACAAACCTTTACAATTATGCARTTATTGTCCCTGAAACATCTTTAGCTGAGAGCCTCTGTGTGYAAGAAAAAGGAGTCAGGGCAGTGGTGAATTGCAGTCTCAGAGGCTTTCAGCTTTTCTGCATAACATGACAGCACTTGTTCTCCAGCATCACCCCMCTGCAGTAATTTTGTGTCTTCTTGTGGAACAAAAGGACAAGTTTCTAAAGCCAGCATTATCTCTTTTCATTTCTTTGGCTCTTTTTGCTGTTGTGAGATCTGCTTTTCTCTGAGCCTAAAACAAATYGAAGGGAGAGCCAACAGAAGACTGTTTTGGAGCTCAGAACCCAAGTTGTGCCATGAGAAGTGATTTGTAGGTAGCAAACCATTAACCTTGCAGAGGGGAAGGTTATCACACTGGCAGCATTTTATTAAAAAGCTGTGTGGGAAGAGAAGAACAATGTCCCAAACTCATCACAAACATTTGAAATGTCTTGATCACTTTATAACTCAGCAAGCAGAGCTTAAAATTAGATTGAATGCTATGAGAACATACCAGAGACAGTAGGAAACCTCTGCTAACAGTATTTCAAATCCTTGTGTGCATGTAAACAAGGCTGTGTGTAAGTATTTTGAACAAATTGAAAATAGAGCAAGGGGTAATGCTCTTGAACTGCTGACAGAAAGGCTTTTGCCAGTTTTCCTTTGAGCACTGCCACCTTGTCACTGGCTCTGCAGGAATTGGACTGTTGATAATGATCTGTTTGCAGTCATTTARTGTAAAACTCCCCTGAGTCCTACTCATCCTTGTGGCTCTTAAAGACTTACATGTTATATCTTCTGCTAAATCATTTCATTGGCTTCTCAGCATTTGGGCATCCATTAGATCACTACATGGGATAGGAACTCCAGAATGTTTGTAAATCCTCTGTATTTCACTTAATGATTGTCTTTTAGGTGGTTCATAGTTTGGTCCCAGTTTTGCTTTCTGGTTGGAGACAGTGGATAGAGGATGACAGTGTGGAATTCAAACTCCTTTCAGGTGCTCAGCACTCAGAACCGCAGGGCACTGGCAGTAGTTCCTGCTTTCTCTTTTTCTGAAGCACCAAAGGTTTTGAGGATTTTGGATGTGAGTGGTTGAGTGCCATGGGATTTTCTGTGGCTGGTGATGTGTGTCCAGGCAGTGCCAGGGGTGATGGCAGGGCTGTGACACAGTGACCCCGACACCTCTGGTGCTTTAAGGCAGCARCACTACACTGACATTTTCATCCACACAGCATCTGAACCAATTAATCGTGTGATTAAAGAAAGCTGATGAATGTCAGCTTTTTACACAACCACGTTTTGGAGCAGAAAGGTACCAAACCACTTAAGTGAACAAATAGAAGAACAGTTGTCATCAATCTCCGTTTATTATGGGTGACAAGAGCCGTGCAAAGCAAAGGCAGTGACACCAATCCAGTGCAGATAATAGACAGAACTGTTGTTTAGAAAGTCACCTTTTCTTCTAAACTACCTCCATTGATTGCCCATTACATAATCAATGCTKCCTCCTCTTTTGAACTCGGTGAAAACCTCGATGTTCCACAGTGCACAGTCATTGGCACAGTTGTGCTCTAGCTGCTGAATATAAAGAAAAAGAAGTKATTTAGTGTCCCATGTGTCCTGGACAGACACATGGCCCAAATGCTGTCACCGAGCCTGTGACAGGCAGTGTGTGCACATTGCACAGGGGTCAGCACCAACAACAACTTCAAATGCTCTGACAGCTGCTGCTCTCTGACAGAGAACATCAGCACAAACGCCTCATTTTTTATCATCTGCTCAGGAATAAATTATTTCATTATGCCATCTGATTAATAAGCATGCAAAAATAATTGCACCAGTTGATGGCTGGTTGAAAATGGATAAATGTTCATCACATACAAGCTGCAGAAAATGAACATCAGAGGGATCTSAGTTAGAACAAGTTTCAGTTCTCCTTCTGAACCAATATAACTGAATGTGTGCATAATTGTAGAGTATTTTCATAATAACCAGGGCAGATGAGTATTTTTCAGAGGTTCATGAATCATGCACATGTATCTAACAGCAATCTCAGTGTACTGATTCAAACACAGTGCAGTTCTCATTCTCCAAGGGGAGAAGTGTGGGTTCAATAGACAAATGATTATTGCAGATCAGCTTCTGCATCATTTCCTTACTTCTTCTGAGGCAAAGGAAGAGGGAAATGATCACTGAGAGCTTTTCAAAGCCCTGGATGCTGGAAGCTGCACTCTGGGCCAGGGSAGCTCTGTAACTGATGTGACAGAGCTGCTGCTGCTCAGGAGGGATCCTGCTGAGGCTGTTCCAGGAGCACCAGAGCTTTGGGATCCCTGGGAGAAGCAGCAGCCACTGGCAGGGACCATGAAGTGTGAGTGGCTGAGGGGACTGAGGGTTCACTCCAGCCCAGGGCAGCAGTGAGCAGAGCTYTCAGCACAGGGAAAGCCACAGACAGGAGTGCCACGTTCCTCTGGCCCTCCTCCAGCTCCTGGCTGTGTTTCCAGAAAGAGAGCATGGATCTCAGGCTTTCAGTCRGTTGTCAGACTGAAATTATCTCTGTCCTTTTCTACTGTTTCTTGACAGAACCACTGTCTTCTCAAAATTATATTGCAAATAAGATTTTGGGGATTTTTGAATCATCTTCCTCAGCTATTCTTAAATTTAAAACATCGGTGATTTTTCAGTTTATGTCTGTCTTTTTCCTTTTTTTTCCCTTTTACTGTCAACTGTCTCATTTCTGTTTGTAATTTCACAGATGCCCTGAATTGCCTCTTGTGTGGTCTGCAGGCCTGGGCTTCTGGAAATGGYTCTTTCAGAATCCCTGCCTTGCTCAGAATAACATTCATTTTCTTTCACCTGCTGTCTCTTGTTGTTTTCCATGTTTTAAGAACATCTGTTCATTCAGAAAAGGATTTGGAAATAGCCATAATCACATAATTTGCTGAAATTAATTTAGGTTAAAAAAAAAAGAAMTACACAAGCCTGCATTAAGAGATTAAGGAAATAAATTTTTATCCTTTTAAGCTGAAGTGACACACAGTTTAAACCCAYTTCAGTGTTGCACACATTCTTGAAGTGTGTCTATATAGTAGAAAATCAGGATATTTAATTTAAAAATACATTCCTATAATTTGTTAGARCTACACATTTACTTCTGAGTGGCTTGAATGCTCCTTGATAATGTGGCTTGATTTCTGGGCTGAAATAAATTCTGAATGTTTGAGAAATTTATTTGAACATTATACTTCACTTCTAATTCCAGGACTTGTGTTACAAGTGTAAAGCAATTTGTGAGTTGTTTTCTGCTTTTTTTTTTAATCTTAAACAACATTCCACTTATCATCTTTTTTCTTAATTGCTTGAAATGAAAAATTCAGCAGCTGGGGTGAACTGCAAAGGAGATCCCAGGGTTTTCTTCTTGCAGCTGCTTGTAGAGCTGCTCTCATTAAAATGAGGGATCTGTCTCAAGACYGTCCCAGAGGCCAAAGAAGTCAATAAATATTAAGAAGGAAGGGAGGTTTGGTGACATGGCTGCTGGTGTCAGAACTTTCTGATTTATTTCCAAATAGAGTGCCAACAGTTCATCTCTCTGCATTCAAACTGGGCAGAGCTCTTGCTCATTTCTGGCCTTGCAGTCCCAAGAGCAGGACAGGGCTGGGTTTCTTTGCTTGTTTGTTTATTTTCTGTGTCCTGGTACACTCCAGCCTTCAGAAAAGTTTCAAATAAAGTGATAGTAATTAAAAACATCTGATATTATAATTATGCTCAAGGGAGTGTGACTAGTAGGATTATGCCTCATTAAATATTACCTTGGACATTTTAATTCAGTGAGTAYAAAATTCCATTAAAATGTCATTTCTCTCACTGAGAAGGCGGTGAAAAGCAATGAAAAGAAGGGTTCAAGAGTCACAGGAGAAGAGATTGTTGCTGATTACAAATATGACAGATCCAGTATTAATCAGTGCAGTGTGTGTGAGACATTGTCCTGGTGGTGACTCCGTCCACAGGATAACACAGAAGTGCAGCTCTGCCTCTGCATTGCTGCATTGTTTAATTGTTTCTCTCTGCAATCTGAAATAAAGAAAGCAGCCTGGCTGTACTTTTCATGTGGGAAGCTGCCTTTGTAGCAGCTGAATACAGGGCAGATGTTTGCTCCCTTCCTCAGGAAGTTCTTCACATGAGCCCATCTCACAGAGGCCATGGCTGGCCAGAGGAGAGTTACTCAGGACCTTTCCCAAAATCCAGCCTGAGCCTCCCCTGCCACAGCCCCGTGCTGTTCTCCCTCTGAGCCAGGTTGTTCTTCTATTTGTGGTAACAGAGGCTGAGCTGATGGAGTCAGGAAAAGCTGGATGTTCCTGGTGTAAATGTTGTGACAGTTCTGGGTTTATGATCTGGCCACTGGCTGAGCAGGTATTGCCATGTACCTGCTGCTCCCACCAGGCAGCCTGAATAATTAATTCAATTATCATATGCATTAGCTCTTGGAAAATACAGCAGGCAAGAGCCTGGAAATCACCACCTTAGCACTGATGTTCCAAGATAAAGATCAGCTCGAGATTTGGCTACTGATTTCCCATGCTGTTATACATTTCAGAATAATTCCTAATCAATACTGAAAAGTATCCAAAAATAGATTTTCTGTAACYTTGCAGCTTGGCTAGATGGAAATTAATAAGAACAAAAGAATCAGTGTATTGGACAAGATTAGACCCATTTATCTTGGTGCTGACAGGTTAATATCAGCTATTTCAGAGAATAACTTCAGAAATAACTTTATTTAAGCATGTTAGAAGATAATTGTTTCCCTAGGAGGGAACTAGCACAGCACATCTGAGGAAATGYGGATGTAAGACCACACAAATTTTCTGTGCTGCTGAAACACTTTGGACAGTACTGACAACCTCTCCTCATTTGTGCCACTCATGCCTTGTTCCTTCTTTCTGCTTTTACTTTTTGATTCTTTTGTCTTTGTCAAAGCAGCATGAGGGCAGTAGGGYCTGTGCTTCCAGAGCTGAGCACTGCAATTTGCAAACAGAGCTCTGCTTCCTCCTCCCTCCGTCTGGGAGGTGCAGGTTCTGGCTTTGCAGGGCAGAGGAGCAAAATGAGAATGACAGAATTACCCAGATCCTGGCCATGCCATGAGGAACCTTGCTTCCACCTCCTGTTCTGCTTAATCAAGTAACAACAGGACATTGCTGTCAGCATTATCTCCACGGCATCTTTTGAAATTGAAGTTGTGTATGAAAAGCACTTTCAGTACAACACAGTTTGTTACTCAGTGAATGTGCAAACAGAGGTGTCAGAGGCATTTCAGTTCTGCTGCTGCCAGCCAGAGATCCCTGCCCTGCAGGGAGCTGAGTGGGGTGAGGGCAGCACCATTAACCTGCACCTTTGRGCAGGGGAGGGCAGCTCAGCTGAGTGCTGTTCTCCTGATCTGATTCAGCCACRGACACAGCACAGCTTTGGTGGTGTCTGAACTGACCTCTGTAAAAGTCTGCTGTGCTACACAGAGGTAAAAATGTGCATCTTAGCAACCCTTTCCACAATATGAGTAACTCCACCAATAACCATGCTTTTAGTTAGTCTTGACATTTGTGCTAAGAATCATCACAAATCCTAATTTGCTGAAGTTACCTCTCCAAAATTATTTTCCTAAAAAGAAGGTGACTTACAGAGAATGCTTCAGACATTTGTATGATGCAGAAATAATATTTTAAGAATTCTGCATAAAAATGTATATGAGGAACAGATCAGGATAGCTTAAAACCCCAAATAATCTATTTGATATAACATGAASGTTACCCTGTTGTAAGTTGACCATTTAAAAAAAATATATATATACTGCTCAGAAGCKAAATTATTATTATTGAAATATAAATATATTTTGCTTTATTTCAGCATACTAATAATAATTGTTACTTATCAATCAACACTAAATTAACTTTATGTTAACACAAAATATAATTTAAGACACTTTCAGCAGTGGAGAATGTTCTTAAGAGTGAACTCTGTTAATAGTTGTAGTTGTGAAACAGTTTCCAATTAATGCTAGACCCAGCACATTCTTATAAAGGTTAAAATCCTTCACCAAAATAGAAGCTCTTTCCTTTTTTGGTGACATTTGAGCAGATGCAGAGGCACTGTCAGTTCCAACAGACAAGAGGCTTTTGTGCATCATCCTCTCTTCATCAGGCATGAACAGTTCCCATTGAAATCAAAAGGGTTTTACCCCTGGTGCCTTTGGATGTGCTGGGACTTCTGTGATCTAAAAACAGACTTTTGCTCTGCACAATTGACAAGGTGTTCTGAGCAGCCAGGAATTGGCAGCCATCAGTGTCATTTGATGCTGTGAAGGGGAGAAAATTGAGGCACAGGGAGGTTAAGACACCTGATGCTGATATGAGAGAGAGCCCAGAGGTGAAATCGCTGCTGCTCTGCATGGGAACATCTCCTGGTGCTGAGCTGACAGWGCTGCTGCAGGTGTGACCTTGGAGCTCATTGCTGACACTCTGCAGCCTCTACAAACGATGAAGGAAGAAGAATTCACTCAGTTTCCTGCATTGCAAAAGGAACGTGGCTCTTCTCCCTCCACAGGAAGGGACAGAGCTTCTCTTTGCTAATAGGTAGTAAAAACACTGCTTTCCAAAACCCCAGTGCTACAGATTWGTGGTGTTAAGGGATGCAATGATAGTACTGCACTTTAACCCCTTCAGAGGATCATTAAGAACAGTGAAATAATCCAACTTTAAAAAAAAAATCCCAGGGAAGACAGCCAGGGCAGGCAGATTCCAGACTGCTGAGGTGCCATGGGGACAGCACTGAAACAAACACTGCATTTGTGTCCAAAGAAATGAATGTAAGGACGTGGTCTGACAGTCACAGGGTTAAGGTGGAAAGGAGAAGACCCTGGAACTGAAAACTTCAGAGTTTCTGTGATTGTTTAACRTTAGACTGGAGATGATGAAATACCAGCCCTGTTTTGGCATGGCTTTCCCCTCTGTGCAGACACACATTTGTTTTCAGGTGAGACTCCCCAGTGCCTTTGACAGAGGCGAAACTTCCCATTTCCATGCCTGAATTCTTTTATGCTTCAGCAGTTTATTTGACTATAGCTATCATTTACACTGATGTATATTAGATAGCAAAAATATCCATTACTGGAAGGAGGCTGTTCCAGTTCCTCTTGTCATTTCCAGCTGAAAGGAAAAGCATGTGTAAAACAGTAATGAAATATTTCTGCCTTCCTCTCCTGTGCTTCACTCTGGAAGCCTCAGACACACTGGAAGGTGATGAAGAACCTCTTTTTGTTGCCCCAAGTCATATTGTCAATTTTGTCAGCATTCCTCATTGCTGAGCTCTGTATCCTGGCTCAGTGACTTTTCCCTCCTCAGACCCCTCTGAGGTAAATGTAATTGCAGCTTTCATTTGTAAACAGTTTTGAGTGATGGGTCTGGGCCATGCTGCTGCTGGAAATGTGAGCACTTAGCCCTAGACCACGAACGTGCCCAGGAGATGGATGGCAGTCAGCAACTCAAGGAGAATTTGAGGCCAAAATGGAATTGTGGAACATGGCTTCACTCCTTTTTTGTGTCTGTGCATGGAGCAGAGAGCTGGTGTTCAGCATTTCCCCTGCTGAGGCTGAGGGGCACAGGARATGTTCCCAAAGACTCTGCTCCTGTCTCTGCCAAGCTTTGCCAGGAGTTAAAGTGCTGTAGAATACTTTTGCCTTTAAATGTGGTATTCATCCAAAGCTGCCAAAAAACCTGTTGCAAACAGGAATTGAATTTTATCATAGTGTTGGGATAGTATTATTAAACCTGATGTATTATTACTGATGAAAAACCTCAGGCAGAGAATGTATTCATTTTTCCAGTTCCTTTATTTTGAGAACTAGATCCATAAATATTACATAAATCTGTGGCCACTGTTCCTCTCCTCAAGCCATTTCTTTTTTTTTTTTTTCCAAGTGTGTCATTTCTTTAAAGGTTATTAGGATAACATCACAAAAGAAACCCTTTAGCCTTAGGAAATGTAATTGAAATTATTTCTAAATTGTTGTGACCTTGTGACTGCAGTTTCTGCTGATAGCTATTTTTCTGAAGATCTTGAGTGAAATATCACTCTCATGCTGTTAAAGAAACCTCAGTTATTTCTAACGATGTGTGAAGTCAGGCACAAGTTTGTCTGAATGCTTCAAAGGAATTCTGAGTGCAGTGGGACCCTGCAGGAGCTCAGCAGGGCCCTGGAATTGGGCCCTGGGCACTCCTGGAGCTGCGAACACCAAACCAAAATTCTGCCCCTGCAAAGGGAGTGGGCAGGTAACGTCTGTGCTGGAGTTCTTCAGGTGCTGCCAGCCCCTTCAGCCCTCGGGGCAGAGCTGCAGKTCCTTGCTCAGCACCACAGGAAATGTTTGGAAATCCTGAGTGGGGGAATTCCATTAATTCTGGAAGAATTCTTGGCGCTGYTGTCCCTGTGTCCTCAGGAAGATGCTTCCCTGCTCTGTGCCATCCTTACACAAAACCCAATTTTGAATGTAATTTCTCTCAGCCTCTAAGGGAATTTTCGAGTTGGATAAGGCAGAAATTCTTTCAGAACTTGGATAGAATTTTCACATTATGAGTTTTCAGCATTGTGACTCAGCACTGTTTTCCATATGAACATGAGTCAGGACTGGATCTAGGATAAGGTAACTGGTCATGGCTGAAACGGGCTGGGTTTTCCAGTGGAAGTGGAGGAGGTTGCTTTGCCTTCCCATTGATTACTCTCTCGGTAATTAGTGTGCTGGCTGTGTGCGGAGGGGCGGGGAAGGACGAATGTTCATGGAAGTGAACAGAAGTTAATGCCTTGACTGAGAGAACATCAGAGCTCAGGAGCCGTTTGTACTGAGGATGGGTGAGAATCAACACTGCCGACTGCCTGAAATGGCTCTGGCACAGTCCGAGTGATTAATGGCTAATTAGTGCTAGAAYTTGGCGTGGGAACCCCAGGTAAACACACGGGAGGTTGTTCTGTGTCCATCACTGCTGTAAGAATGAATATTTTTCCTATATGACTCTAAAAAGTTGTGTCTCTTTTTCCTTACCTTTTAGAAAATTTTAAATTCTTTTGRTTACCTGCAGGAAGTAACTTGCTGAGGTTTTTTTCATGATCTGCATTGGAATACTTTTCCTTTCAGATAAATTCTGATTTACAAGTCRCAGTCCATTTAGGAGAGGTGTTGGGCACAAGGTTTCATAGACAAGATGTTGCCTAYCAGACTTTATTTAGCTCAGTGTCAATACTTACGAAGTAAAGAAAAAACTATGGCAAGCTTGTCTAAAATTAATACTTGAAATTCCATTTGGATGTGTCAGAAGTTCAGAAAAAATGACCTGATTTTTTTGTCTAATGACATTCTGTCTATSTTCACCAGGAAGTTTGTCTGAACTTGCAGGAGTAGTTTCCTAGCATGAATCAGTGCTTACAGCTAGCACTGATCAGAGAMTGCTCAGAAAAGCAATGAGCAATGCATTTCCTGAGTGCTCGGCATTAATTAACTCATTCTCACCTATACACTTAGGAAATGAGATATCACATACAATTTTTCACTGGGAAATTAAAAATCATATATAATAATAATAATAATGTCCTTCACAAGAACTTGACAGAGGRGGTACAGTCACCTGAAAAGGAAGCTCCTGTAACAACAATTCCCTCACTTCATTTTCAGAACCAATATACTTTTCATGTTGGATGAAAGGGAATTTATTTATTGCTGGGATGATTTATTTGCCTCTGGTTATTTATGCMGTTACTTATTTGAATATAGACTTGAATCCAAACAGATGCTCACTGTCCATCACAGAGTTATTTTAGAAGGATTTATCGGTATCACAAATAATCATAAATCAAATTCTCTTTTTCCCAAACTTCTGCTTTTGAATGAGCCACGTTCCAGACAATCAGCTCAGCACCTGATGAGTTGTGAGAGAGCAGTTGCTGGGAGCTTTCTGCACACCAGGCCTTTAAAGCTGGGAGTTGAGGTGTGGGCAGCTGTTAAAGCCTGTCCTTTTCCCTTCAGTGGCTGTGTCTGGAGTTGCACACAGCAGAGTCACTGCAGCACCTCCCTCTCCGGCAGGCACTGATGATTTGTGGGGAAATTAGGACAGGCAAGTTGGGTAAATAGGGGTTTGAAGGAGAAAGGACATTCTTGATAAATGGAAAGTGATAAGGCTCGGTAGGGGCAGAGGATGGCAATGAATTCCCACAGGGAGGTAAAGACCTGCTGATTAGGATGCAAATACCTGTAAAGAGAGCTTAAATCAGTCTTAAATCTGATTTAAATGCCAGGAACAGCTCCCAGGACACGGTCAGGTATCTCAACAAGGCTGTATAAATGAGATGTCAGTCCGAAAATAAATTTGAATTGATCTGTCAGAAGCAGCAGCCTGTTAAGGTCTTTAATACACAGGACAGAGTGATGGATCAGAACAGAACCCGTGCAGAAAAAACGGGCACAGGACCCAAGGAAGCATTAGTGATGTGACAGGGGCTAAACAAGGAGTGTTTAACTGCATGTGAGGTGCCTTTCCAGATCAAAATRCTGGGAAAAGGATGGACGGATTTTCCATCTCTGTGTTTTCTAAGCACAGAAGAGGATGAAATGGGTCACATTTACTCTGAGAGAGATGTAATTTGGAAAAGCCCTGCTAAAATAAGACTTGCTGGGAGATGCTGCCTGGTCAGGCCAGRTGAAGGACTGGATGGGGGGAAAACAGACTGCAAGATATTTCTGAACTCCCTTTCAGCTCATATTCCAGTGAACCTGTACCCTGAAAACCCTGATTTTCTAACTGAACACAGTTTATACRTTCAATGTTCTTTCTTTGCTGTATTGCCTACGAGAGGCCTGTTTTGYAATCTGTATATTCTCCTTCCAATGCAAACTTATGTCTTTCCTTTCTTATAGTTTATTTTTTTTTCATCAGGAAGCAATTACTTCTTCAGTCTCTGAATTTATTAAATTCTGTAGATACAAAAAAAATACAGAAGGAAGTGTGTACCTATGAATAATCTTATATATAAAAATAAGCAATTTGCACAATCAACTAAGAATTTTCAAGATGTRAAAATTAATAGAAATGGGATTATTTCTCCAGAAAAAGATAAATTAATTGTCAAAGTGTTACAGCAGCTGRTCGATTCCATTACTGTTGAGGAGAMGAGCCATTCTTTAATAGAAATGTCTGATCTTGCTACGGAAGAAAGAACCAGAGGTAATAAATGTGTCTGTGACCTGATTTGTTTGCTGTGACACAGAAAATCCAATGTCCTTAGAAATAATGTACCTTTCTGGTTTAATGTAACATTAACATTACATGGCTCAAGACAAATGCACTCACACATCAGTTTAATAATTGTATTGATGGGACTGTGCTGCTGGGCAAGAGATTTGTCTTGTGCTGCCACCTCTTTGATAATTTTCTGTTTGCAAAACAGTGGTAGCTTTAGAATATACTTAAAATACCCAACTCTGGAGCAATTTGAAACAAGCAAATAATCAATAACCTCAGCACCAGTCAGATCTCCAGGGATGCAGAAAGTCTGCAAAGAGTCAGGTTTGGGGGGCTGCTGTGGTGCTGCCCTGCCTCAGAGGAGCACCTGGTGAGGTGCTGCTGCCTGCACTGCCTTGGCACAAGGAGCAATCAGCAGGAAAATGTGAGAACACTTCCCAGATAATCAGTGGGGAAAGCCATTGTACACACACTTCACCTGCACACYCAGAGCAGCACTCCTTGGGAGAGCAGTTCTTCATACTGAATATTTGAGACAAAAAGCACTSCAGAGAGTTCTGCTGACAATAAACACAAATACTCCCTGTAACCATGGCAAACCCTGTGTGTGTGTGGGATACATGTGCTGCCTCATTTCCTGCACAGAAAGCACCACAGTTTCCTCRGCTTAGAAGAATTAGTCACAAATGACTCTCTGTGAAGCTCATCTCTCACTGCATTTAAAATAATAGAGCTTTATCTTCCTTTATGTATGTGGCCTTTGTTCTTTGGAATATCTGTATTTAATCTGGTTTTGGCTTCTGCTTGGATGTGATGTTCCACTCTTCAAGTTCACAAAGCCAAAAAGGAATTGGTGCTGAAATTCAAATGCAGTCTAAGCAGCCTGGCCTCACTGCATAAGAGTCATGTGAGACAGCCCTGTTATACCCTTCTTAGCTCTGAATGTGCACCCAAAATAAATTCAACCCGTCATGAAATATTTGTTCATCCCATAATGGGCCACCAGTGAGCTGTGTTCATGTGGCAGCTKGGAGCAAACAGCCAGGACGTGCCAGGGGTGACACTTGGGGTCAGRGAGCAGGCAGGGCTTTGGCTGCCTTCACACTCACTTCATCCACTGCCTTCCAGGGAGCCATCCTGCAATTCTTACCAGCCTAGGGGAGAGGGAAATCAGACTAAAATACAGTTCCAGACAGCATTACAGTGGAAGATACAATATAAACAGGATTTTACTGCAGATATGGTTGGATGAAAGCCAAAGCAGCAAAGGAGATGTGTGATGCTGATGTGTTCAGAGCTTGTTGAAGCTTTTTAAAGAGCAGAGATTTTCATCAGAAAATGCTTATTCAATGAAATGGAATTCTTTTAGCTCTGACAGGTCACATCTCCTGGAAGAAATCCTTCCCGCCCCCCATTTCTGGGCCATTCTTTCCCCAGGACCCCACGTGTCAGGGTTGTTCTGGCTTGAGAGGCTTCATCTGCAGCCTCCTCAGGCTGCTCTGGACTCTCCTTGCCACGACAGAAATACTGAGAAACTCTGTTTCCATTCTTCTGATTGGTTTTCTTTTCATTCCCACCTTTGGAAGCTGTTTTACTGCTGGAATTTGGTTCTGGCACTGAACAAGGAGCAGTCACAGCCCTTCCCGTCCTCGCTGCAGGTTTGCAAATGAAGGGTTTCTGCAGGAGGAAGTTCTGGCCTGGGTCTGTGCTCTCACCAGAGCCCTGTGAATTCCAGCAGAGCAGAGGAGGCAGCAGGCAGCCCCTGGAGCTGCGTCTGAACCTTGGGTTGGCAGGGAATGCCCAGGGGGGAAGGAAGGTGCACTGAGGTCCCTCCTGAGGTGGGATTGGCATTCCAAAATCAGTGACAGAGCCCTGCCCCAGCCCCATGACCCAGCTGCTGCCCCAGAGCAGCCTCAGGGAGCTCTGAGAGCCCCAGGCTGCAGGAACTCTGTGCCCATGGCCTGAGACTGTGGTTATTGAACCATTTCCTCTTTAATTTGTACAGCTGATGGTGATCTGTGTCCTACATTGGACACAGATGGATTGCAGTGGGAAACAGAGACCACAGTGTGGAGTTACACAGAAAGGGGYRGATTTTGACATGGTTTAAACTGTTATCAGCCTGCTTTAAATTAGCAGCACTAGAATATTTATTCTTTTGGTGTTTTCAGAAGTAATGCAATACTTGGAATTTAAATTTGTTTGGTAGTCCCTAAGCATTATGATTATTGTGACTGTTCCCTGACTGAGGTGGTACAGAAATTGCCTAAAAATATTTTCCCAGCTAAACAGAGTCTTCCTTTCTGTCAGTGGAATATACTTATCCCTGTAATTTCTCATCTTCAGCCTTTTCTTGCTGCATTTGCAACAGGCTGGAAAACAACTGAGCCTTGAATTGCATGGATGTTTATTTAGAGGAAAGAAACACATTTATGTAAATCAAACTATAAAAAGATCAAGAAGCTTGACGACTGTGAAGTGTTGAGAAGCTCTCTAAAAATACCCAACAAGCAGCAGGTTAAGAGTGCAGCTCTGCAGCCACTCAACCTTTCCTCCTCAGGCTTCCAGACCAGCCAGCTCAGCATGCAGGGGGTTAATGAGAAATGGCTCTGGGGAAGTGCAGTCAGAGCTAACAGGGGCTGTGCCTCAGCTCAGATCTCCTTCTCTGTACAAAGAGCAGCAGGGTTTGCCAGGGCCTTCTGGAGCTCTGGCTGGACACGGGGTTGTGGGCACCTCCCTGCAGGAGGCTCCAGTCATCCCAGCACCCCCAGAGCACTCTCAGCTTATCACACATGTGCAGAACATGCTTTTGAAGAGCCCTGTCAGAGGAGTTTGACTCTGAAGAGAACTATTTTAAATTATTTCCACTTTTCTGTTTCACACGAAATCAGAATTTTAAAAATTCCATTCATTCCCTGATTTCTCAATATGGCTATAAACTCTTAGGCCTTCAAATCCTGGTAGAAACAAGTTCTGGGAGATCTCTACAAAATGTTCTCCCTGAGAGCATCCCAGCAGCTGCTGTGCTGGCTGTGCCCCTGTGCTCGGGAGCTCCTCTGAGCACTCCCTGATGTCTGTGCTGGACCTGGCTTGGGAGTGGGAGCAGTGACCCCTGCAACTCTGGCAATCACTGCACAACTTAAAGGAATGAACTTCCACTGCTAATATTTTATCTTCTTGACAAGTAAACACTTCAGAGTTCCTTTCAAAGGSTAATAAAAATGAAGTGCCTTAAGGAAAAGAGAAAAGAAAAAGGACATATTTTGTGTTTCAGAGGTTTGCTGGCAGGTCCTGAGCAGGTGTAAATCAACTCTGCTCCATTCAAGGCAGGAGACATCTGGTGATTTATAGCTGACAGGARCTTCACCTTTAACTGCAGTCTCCCCATGGAAGGAATGCATTTCATGGAAGTGTTTAATTGCTAAAAAAGGAGAGCCAATTTTGACCAAATGTGGAACAGAATCCTAAATTAAAGAAAYATGAAAATGCAAATACCCACGTGTATGCATTAGGGGAAGGAWCCCACTGTGCACAGAGGCTCTGCTGGTCAGGTGCACCTGCAGTGCTTCCATTCAGCTGCTGCACAGGGAGCCCAGCTTAATTAAAAAACTTCTTTCCTCTGTTAAAGAGAAAAACACAGTAATTTCCAGTTTCATTATAGTGGGATGACAAAAATCAATGTCTGGCTGGGATCAGTGGAAGGTGACTTTTCTAGCAGAGCTCTGTCAGGGGCTGTGGAGAGAGGGAGGGGGAATTGCAGTGAATTGCAGTGAATTACAGTGAATTACAGTGAGTGGCACTGCTGGGAGGTGCCCCTGTGGAATCACCTGCAGAGGAGGGGGGTGGCTGAGGCAATGCTGCTGCAGGCAGGGGCTGCTGCTTGGGTGCTGCTGGCCCTGAGGGGCTCAGGGGGATGTGGGACCCCTCAGCAGGAACYGAGTTCCCTCARGCCTGGGTTTGGGGCAGGGTGCAGGTGGTCTCTGGGGGGACAGAGACCGTGGCACTGCCCATCTCCTGCTGGGGTARCTCTGTTCTGCTTTGCACTGAGGTGCCAAGCTCAATCCCTTCACTTCATCTGAGGAATGATACCTTCAGTGGCCTTAATGTGACATTTGACCTTCCAGGACTGGCACATTTAATGGGATTTTGAGAGTAAATTGTTATCAGAAGAGACACAATGAATTAACCAAGGCTGTGGGTATCAGGTTTGAGAGGTGGATGAGGAAGCCTGCCGTGCTCTCAGTGTAGTTTTGAATGTCTGTGCTGTGATACCTGCTCCTCACACATCCCCAGGAGATGCCAGGCTTTCATCARGCCTTGATCTTTCATTTGTTGTCAGCACTGAGCAAAAAATACCAGAGAAGAMAAACCCCTCAGTTGTTGTTTCTGATGAATTATGAGGAGGAATCAGATGTGGCTGTAGGAGTTCCACAGTGACACRACAGGGGATCCTGAGTGGCAGTGGGGGCATGGCAGTGTCTCAAACAGCCAGAACACTGAATTCATTTGGATCCCAATCTCCTTGCAGACTGTAATGAAGGGGGAAAGGAGCCAGATGAGTCAGTGTGTTCCAAAGCTSTCAGGCTCACCTGAGCCCTGTGCTTGGCACCTGTGCCAGCTTTCCCTCTGCTCCAGCCTCCCTGTGCTGTGCTTCAGTGCTCCTCCACAAACCACACTTCCTCCTTGCACACCAGCCTTCCATTGTGCTCTCTCAGGCTGCAGCCTCCCAAGGTAACTGGAATGTATCCTAATTAAGTTCTGTTAATTTGAGAGGCCATTATATACCTTGGATGGGAAATACTGTACAAGGGTGGGTAATTATCTTCCTGCATTTCAGACTGTCTATCTGCTCTATTGACAACCTACTTGCAATCAGCATTTTTAGATGAATATTCATAATGACTGTAGAAATATAAAATATGATACTTGGCAGCATTTATGCAATTAAATAGACAATTAAATTCTGCTGGTAGTAGTGGAAATTAAAATCTTCAGACTGATTAGAAGGTTAGGCTCTATTAATTTTCACCCTCTATACATTCATCCATCCATCCCTGTAGCTCTCTGTCCTCTTTAGATGTTTCAAAGGTGTTCACCTGTGCCCTTGAATTATAGACAAATTTAAAATACTTTATCATAGTGTAAAATGGTTCATCTTTAAAAATGAATATGTGTTTATAAATCTTATTTACATATATATCCACGTAGATTTCTTAATCTCTCAATGTAGAAATGTCATTTTTTGTGCAATCACAAGATTTAACAGCTTTTCAGTGTGAAGAAGAGTGTCCCACTTGAACAAACTGAAAAGAGTTAGGAAAGATTTGGCCTCTGCTTGTTTTAYGGGTAGGAGTTTCATTTGAATAAGATCAGTAATGATTCCTCAGTTCTGGAAGTGCCAGGAGCTGCTCTGGAGTTTCCTCCCAGGTCACTGGAGCATCCCTCACTCCCCTCCTTTGCTCAGGCTTCAGGGGGTGYTGGCTGCTCTTGGTCTTTCACAAAACTCCTCAGAATCCAGTTCCTGACACTCTGCTCTTGTCAGGAAGGAGCCTCAGGCTGTTTGCTCTGCTTCTGAGTCTTCCTCTCTTTATTTCAGAGAAGTGGGAGATTTGCARTAGAATCTTTTCCCAAATGAAATACTTTATTTGTAGAATTTTTGTTTGTGTTTTACAGCCRTTGTCAGGGAACAGAAAGAAGGGCAGGGGTAAAAGCTGCCTTAAAATGTCCCTGTCTGTTGTATTTCAGTGGAGAGAACTGCTGGCTTGTGTGGAGCATCCTTCAGAGGGGCTGCTCACCCTGTGCACAGCCCTGAGAGTCCATTTATTTCACATCAATTACAYACTTGACATTTTAACACTGTGTCTCTCATTTTAATGGGTTTTAGGAACTGCATTATGATTAGAGAGAAATGTTTCATTCAGGGAAGGAGACACCAATCACTTACATAAAGAATAGAAACATAAATGGTAAAATTAATGTAAGGGCAACTCCAGAAAAAATATAAAATGCCTGTGGAATTTTCATCTCCTCAGCTGCTGCAAGTCCAGGAAATGCTCCACTGCTCTGATACTTGAACCCTTTTTTGAGCTATTCAGARTGGTTATTACATGCCACAGCCTTTAATATTAATTGAAGGACAGCTCAGTGGAATGAGAAGGGTTCTGAGATCCCTGTAAATGTTGTTCTGAATTAGAGACGTTTCAGGTGTTGATTTGATGCTTTCAGCCTTCCCCTGTGCAAGACCCATCACTKACTGAGGAAGCCAGCTGCCTGTGGTGATGCCTGAGCTGATCCCCTGAGCTCTTCCCTCTGAGAGRGCTCTGCTGTTTGTTCAGTTCTGTCAAAAACGTTTCAGCAGCAAAGATGCTTTCCTGGTGCAATAAGAAATTGGTGAGTGCTATTTAAATTGCCTCAGTTACAGAATCAAATGACCTGCAAGTAATTTTACAACAAATTTGCTGGTGTTTGATTAGCAGCTGCATTTCAAAAACTTGTATTAATGGAATGTGATGACTGGACTTTCATCCTCTGCTGAAYTCATTAATCAGTGTTTGAACTCACAGAGGATTCCCACTTCTGTGGAAACTTGACAAACACAAACTCARTTGATTGTTTTCCAAGAATCAGGAAAAGACAAATGTGTACAAAAATGTTTAACAGAAACAGAAGTCAGACAGTTCTCTGTCCATTCTCACTTCGGTGGTGCTTTAGCTACTTCAGGGAGCTCTAGAGATTTTTCAGCCCCTGTGAGCATTGGTACCAGGAATACTTAACTCCTGTTAAAAAGCTGGATTCTTCTCAGAACAATGAGACAAAAGCCAATCCACCCAGTCTGCAGGATGAGTCCAGCCAAGTACTTTATCTTTGTCATGAATAAGCAAAACAGCATATCTGCAAATTTAATTTTAAGTGAACTGAAAGTACACATGCAAGAGAGCAAAAATTCATCTTTTGGGAAGTCAATCTCTRTGGCATCAGCCTGCATGTCTGAAATAAATGTATTGGTGCCAGTGGCTCTGGGCAGAAGGGAATGGGTTCCCATGGAATTATTCCATTTAACCTATTTATCCTATYATTTAAGATATTTTGCAGATTCCTCTGGAAGTGTCTGTAGAAAACAAGAACCCATGATCATTTCAGTGCAGGGAAATGATGGCTGGGCTTCTCAGAGTGTCTTATGCAGGGCTGGAAGTGACAGTGCTGTGTTTGATTAAATCTGCTTGCTGATAATTTAAACTTTCCTCTTTGGCTGAGAGATCAGCCCTGCCAGAGGTGTGGGGCTGTTTGGTGGCTGTTTGAATTCTCCTCTTTGGCTGAGAGATCAGCACTGCCAGAGGTGTGGGGCTCTTTGCTGGCTGTTTGAATTCTCCTCTTTGGCTGAGAGCAGGCACCAGCAGTGCCCACACAGTCACTTACCTGCTCTCAGCAGAAAACCTGCTTTAAAACCTGCTTTCTGATCACTGCAGGTGTGGTGGCATCTCCTTGCCCAGAGTGCTCACTGAGTGTTTTAGGACAGGAGACACTCATGGGCGTTCCTTGCCACCTATCAGTGTCTCCAGATAAAGAGTCAGAGGGCTGTGTGGGATATCACTCTCAAGACTTTCAACAGAAAAATGTCTCAGAGAATGAGAATCTGTTTCTGATGTGAAATACTTTTTTTTTCCCCTGCTGGAATTACTTCTGACTTATGAATGAAAATGAGAAGTTTTATGGTGTTGCTATTTAATGTACTTAAATTCTGATATGACAGACTATACTATCACTACAGGAAGTAAATTAAATCCTCATCAAAGTGTTATGCAGAGCCTCTGGGCTGGGCTATGTAGGACATGGTGCATAAATTGTATTKCTTGGCTCAAGGCTCTGTAAATCATCCACACTTCTGGGTGCAATTTCCTCTGCATCCTCCCCAGCTCCAATGTGCAAATACAGAAGATGAGCAGAAAGTTGCTGGTTTATGCAGCACTGGCCTCCAGACCCAAACCAGAGTGTGATCTACTTAGGAGGCACAAGGAATTTTACAAATAAATTTAGAGCTCATTCCTGTGGCTATCCCATTTCTGGGAGCTTAAGGTTTATTCAAATCTGGTTTTCAATACTCAGAAATGTATTGAAAATGAGAGTGGTGGCTGCCTAAAATTSGTGTGCAGCTCTGGGGCCCTGCAGGGAAGGAGCTGAGTGGGTTTCAGCAGGATGTGGCTGTTGGAGGCACACAAAGCACCAGGCAAACACTGACCCACCTCTCCCCAGCCATGGATGGGGATGGTGCACAGCAATTGCTCTGCAGTGGGATATTTGCACACAATTCCTAATTATTTATACATTCTCTTCCAAGCTGCAGGGTAAGTACATGGATTAAATTATGCCTAGGACCATATATATGTRTATTGGGGATGTCTTGGTGGCTGTAAATTCATAGGGTCACCTATTGATCTTTTGACTTCATTATATAGTGTTTTATTGAGTAAATGCCACAGGCAGAAGTTAAGGGAGTAAACTACTATCTTTATTAAGAGTATYTTGATGTCAGCTTGCAAAGGGAGCTTTGTGTTAAACCATTTTTTCATTTTTTTTTTCCAGAGAAAGAGTGCTGAGTTGTAACATAACACCAAGTGTCTTTAAATAAACTTAAGGCAGCCCCTCATCTTGTCCCACAAAGTGGAGAGAGGTGGAGCCATGAATATGCTCAGATATTCAAACAGAGCAGATTTTTCCCAATAAATCTGGGCAATTATCCTCCCTGGTGAACATSTAATTGATGTTACATTTACAGTGATAAACACCAAGTGCACATGATATTGCACTGGTATTCAGAAACTCTACCAAGGTGCTGTGCCCAAAGGTTTGCAGAGAGAAGTGAAAATACAACAGACAAGCAGGGCAAAGAAAAGAATAAAATACTGCTGGTGAAATTTCCTTTCTTGCAGTGTTGGGCTGGCAGGAGCTGCTCAGCAGTGGGGAGTGGAGCTGCTGTGCCCGTGGCTGGGCAGTGGCACTGTCCCCACTGCTGTGCTTGCTGGAGCTGTCATCATCTGGGGGGGCCACCCTTGCCAGGGCCACAGGAGATTCCTCAGGGATGATTTAAAGTGCCAGGTGTGATTACCTGGCTGTGCTGAGAGGTTTCTGTAATTGTTGATGAAGTGCCCAGAGCTGCAGTTGGAATTTATTAACTGATAACTGCCCAGTTATCAGAGTATAGAAAGTGAAGGGGAGAAGTGGCTCTGTTGATATCACTTCATGTAATTACACAATTCCTGGTGCCTGCTACTCTCCCTAAAAGGCTGTAAAGCTGACAGAAACACTTTGCTGCTTGGGGCAAGAATTGTTCCCTTGGACAGTGCCTTGAAGGAACCAATACACCACAGAATTACTGAATTTTCAGCAAGTTGAGACTGAACAATGGCCATTGCCCAGCACTCTCCTGAGTATTACAGAGGATAAAGCAAGAAGAGAACAAGAATCTGGTTGTTACAAATATGAAGCACCAGTTCAATGTAGTGAGCACTCAGCACTTTAAGTGTTCTGAGTCCTGCTGTCTTAAGACCCTGAGTCATCACACATAATTACTGTGCTCCTCATCCTGCTCTGGCCAGTTTCTGATCCCTGCTGGATGGGTTCCTGCAGGCAGCCTGTGGATCTGAACATGCAGCCTGTTCCTGGCTCTGGTGCTCAGGCTGTTCTGTTGAAGTGAGCACAGAGAACACCTGGCTCTTTGTGGGAAGCTGGGATAGTGAATAAGTGGAATCCCTCACTCTGCTCTGTGGCCARCATTCACTCACAGTTCCCTCAGATAATCTCCACCTTTTCTATCTCATGGTACTGAAAGAACCGTTTTCCTGTTACCTCTGGTATTCCTTGCCAGCAATAACTCCCTTTTAACCTTTGTTTTTCTGACTGCACACCTGTCAAGGTCTGCAATATCTTTCCATTTCTCCTTTATTCTGTGTTCTTTTGGATGTGGAAGTGCTTTAAAGAGTCGTGCCAAGTGTTTTCCTCTGTGGTACACTCCTCTGCCTTTGTGTTTTTAACAGAGTCTGTTTTAACATCTGCCAGTTCTTCTGCACTTCTTTTTCCCTTAGAATGTCTTCCCAGAAGATCCAGCCTGTGTCTCTGTGAATCTGCTGAGTTTCAGTGTTCTCATGCAATGGAGAGCTCAGGCATTTCTTGATTCCCCTCCCAAATTTTTTTTCTACTTTCAAATTTTTACTCAGCTTCTCCTTACGAGCCAGAATCACATCCATGCCCCCAGTGAGTTCTCTGCCATCTGGACAAATGRCTGTCCCTGAAGTACAGCAGATGCCTTCTGGGCAGCCTGCATTTCCCAAACATTTTGCAAGACAGGCTTTGGGAGTAAAATCTGTCGTTACAATTCTGTCCTTTAGCTTTATTTGCTAACTATAATTGGCATGATTCTCCTCCTCATGAGCTGGTAACCTGCAGTATACAAGACCTTTTCAATGATATTCTTTAACTTTTTGGAGAAAGAGGAAATGCTTGGGGCTCAATTTACAAAGAACCTTTCAATTAGTGTTCTTACAATTAAGCAGACAAGACAGCCTCAAAGTAAAAGAGTCAGTATTACTGCCACCCCTGTTTCTCAGAGGGCACTTCAGACACAGTGACTGTCCAAGGGTCATTCTTTGGAGCTGYGGAGGACGTGAGAATTGCATTAAACCTCCTTAATTCTACTCCAGTATCTTAGTGACAGGCACTTTTTTCTTGTACTATCCTAGTTCTAGTTCACTTTTTAACAGTTATTCAAGTTCTTTGTCACCCACTTTTGATATAATTTTGTTAATTGCCTCACATTCAGGGGTTTTTAAGCCTTATTGAAGAATAAATTGCCTTCTTTAAGGGTTTCTTCAGAAAGACAGATTATAGATAGAAAGGTAAAAACATGGGGATGAGATTTCAGGGAATCTGAAATGGTGTTTTTGCTTCAAATGTTTATATAGCCAATTTACCTGCACAGACATTTCACAGATGCATTGAATGCTGTATGTCAGAATGGGTGTGTTCAGTTTTACACACATAACTGCTGGTTTTTAGCCAGGTTAGATAACTGTGATAAATGCCACTGATGCAGTGTGGTCTGAGATGGGGATAATGGATTCCAAGCCTTGCTTCTCCCAGTCACCAAGAGGAAAATGGGAGCGCAGGGCCAGGGCTCCCAGGGTTCCACCTGCAGGAAGGTGGGAGCAGGGAGACATTTCCAGGTCTGTGCCACTCCCAGAAATCCTGCCCAGCCCTCAGGTGTCCTGAGCTCCCACATTTCCCCCGGGAGGAGCACTCAGACCCTCGGTCACTGTCCTGTCAGCTGCTCTCCTGATCTGTAGGACACCACACCTGCACCCCTGTGCCCCTCMCCACCTCTGCTTTCACGTCAGGAATGAAGAAACACGAGAAAGGCAGCAGTATTTATATATATGAGGATTTATATATATCTATATGTGTGTGTGYGCTGAACATTTGAGGTTCTCATCTGTGGCTTTTGTAATTTACATTTTGCTCTCTGATTGCCTTTGGAGCATCTGCAGGGTTTTCTTGCATTTGCAGGGAATTTACATCTAAAATTGCCTGTGATGTGCTCTCTTTCCACTGTTCTAATTTCTCAATGTCATTTTGATTATTAGCATTTTTTTGATACAAGTTAAAGTACTTTGCTCCTTTCTAACTACACAGCATTCATATTCCCCGAGCATGTATTTACTTTCCAGTATGCTTTAGTGTGCCTTTTATTGGCAGATATTTAATTTCCAGTTGCTCCCTTCACTTGCAGACTAGCTTATTTTTATAATTTGTCCCATTATTTCTCCTTTTTAATCTTTATGTTTCAAGGGAAATGGGATGACACATTTTATCAGGATTTCTCTGCTGATGCAGTTGATTTCAGCTGACACAGCTCTTCCCTGAAGGACAGAGGGTTGGTTCTTGCTGTCTCCAGGGTGGGCTGCAGGGGCTGGGGGCTGCAGCAGCCCCAGCCTCCAGCCCAGCCCTCCCTGCTCTGGGTTTGTGTGTGGTGTTTGCTSTGCCTCCCCTGCCCACAGGCACTCCCACCCCCAAGCACAGAGCACCACCCCAGTCCCTGTCCCTGCTCCCCAGTGACCTTGGACAGCTTTTCCAGAATCAAACCAGGCTCTGGCACAGCTCAGTTCCAGACCAGGCTTCAGCAGAGTTCATGTCAGACACCCTCACCTTGCACCTGCCTGGTTCATGCTGCCTTCTTGACACTGCTTGTTTAGAACTCAATTTACRTGAAACACGAGACAGAACTTTTGGATAAATACTCTGGGACAACTATCCTAGTGTTGTTCCCCTTTGCCAAGTGAGCACTAATGCAGGTTCACAGGTGTGGGGGTTCCTGAGTCTCTGATAGCTGTGAGTCTCTGACTGCTGTGTTCTGATGAAACACTTCTGACTGCACCTCTGGGAACAATTCCYATTTTGGGGGACTTTAAAGCACAGACTGAAACAAATGGAATTTTTTTCCTGTTTCAAAATGCTCCTGTTAATGATGGTCTGGWGATGTCAATTGTCACTCTTGGATTACAGAAATTTACAGAAGAAAATGTTCTTTGTGTTGGAGAAAGAGGGGCAAGGAAGACATAAAGACATGTCAAGTCTTTGTCCTGGAAAATCCAGATTTATGCCATTTATGAACATAGCTTTTACACTGCCTRTTTCTCTTCCACTGAATTTAATTAATCTCCCCAGTATGGGTAAAACAGCACCATTTTATRGCTGTGAACAGAAGCCCATTCTATGCACAAACTTGCATTTGTGGCTGAAGCATCTCTAATATATATTTGTTATTTCTTTGTTGGGTGTCAGCAAGAATCAGTTTGTGAGGATGACTTTCATTATCCCCAGCACTTTACAGATGTATAATTTTTGCTGACATGCTCACACAATTGAAGGCAATACCTGTTTCCATTACAAATGAGAGGGAGGAGAGGCTTATATAAGGGTTCTTGTATCCTAAATTTAATTTTGAGTGAGTCCTAGAGCTGTAAAGATAGTTAGAGAGAGAATTTAGATTTAGATCTGTATATCCAGGTTTTAACTTACACATGCCTGTGGATTTTCCTTGTGTCCTCTCAGTCAGGCAGTGCTCAGTGAGGGGTGAGTTCCAGGGACTSCTGCTGGGGTCAAAAGAAATGAATTTGAGTGGTGTGGATGAGGAAAGAGGGAGCTGTGAGCTCTGCTAAAAGCAGATGAGTGTAAGGGAGATTTCACTGGGAAACACTCAGAAATAGGAAATAGTGAACTCAAAGGACTTCTCTCACTCTATTAATATGCATGGCAGGAGCTGTTTCCTGAGGCATATCTTTCTTTATTATAATAGAGTCATTTAGAGTATTTTTGAAAACATATGCAATTAGCACTSGTTCTTTTCACCATAACACGAGGTGCATAAATGAGAGGCTGAGATGGATTTTCTGGTACTGTTTGAGACAGTGCTCCAACATCTGCACTTCACTTTCTCTCAGGAGGAAATGCTTTGTTTGACACCTCTTTGCAAGCTCTCATGAACGTCTCCTTTCTCTCACTTTACCCCAGTGGTGATTAATGCACTTTCTGAACCAGCGAGATGCTCACTTCCCTACAAATCCTTTTTATTCCTGCCACTTTTATGAGGTGTCTGTGCCCCATTGTGCTGTACATCACATCACATTTTCAATTGCTCAGAGCTGGTGCTCATATCTAAAGTTAGCTGGGGCTGTGCCCACATTTGCAGGGGCTCCCAATCAGTTGTGCCTGGGGTTTGCATCCCAGGTTTTGCCTGGGGTTTGYATCCCAGGTTTTGCCTGGCTCCTTTCCAGAACAGCAGCAGAGCACGACAGCACTGGCAGCTGCTCCCATCCTGTGTCCTTGGTGTGTGTTTGGGGCAGGGATGGGATCTGCTCCCATCCTGTGTCCTTGGTGTGTGTTTGGG
>CADDXX010000479.1:174374-185354 GCA_902810485.1 Alauda arvensis
GGGCAGGGATGCTCCCTCAGAGCTGCTCCCAGGGGTTTCTCCCCAGGAAGGGGAGCTGGCAAAGCCTTCTCCCCGCAGTGGGGCTGGGCAGCAGCAGGGACCTGCACCCCCCGGGCAGCTGGAGAGCCCCACAGCCCTGATTCAGGTGCAGTGGGAATTGCAGAAAAGCACAGAAGCTGTGCCCATCCCAGCTTCCCAAAAGGGACTGCAGCAGCTCTGAGACTGAGCCCTGTGGGGTGTGTGGTGTCCGTGCAGGGTCACCCTGCAGTGACCCTCCTGCTGCTCTGCCTTTCCCAGGGGCTCCACAGATCTCTTCTGCAGCAGGAATTTATTGCAGATGTGTGAAGCAGCTCTCTCATTTCCCCCCTCCATCACTCCCCCAGCTCCCCCCAAACAGATGTTGCCATAAACTGATCTGTCATTTGATCCTGAACTTTCCTTAATGATTGTGGTGACATTTCTAACATTTCTTAGAGGCAAGTGCAGCAGCTGCCAAATGTAATTGTTTCACTGAGGGAAKGAAATGCATTTAACCACAGAAACTGTACAGCTGTGAGCTGATGATTGCTGCAGAGCTGGAGAGTTGGTCTGCTCAGTTCTAGACATGGACACAGTTCTGGAATATCTCTGGATATTCCTCATCCCTAATCCCAGGGTCCTACAAAACCCACTGCTGTGTGCTTTTTGTTACTCATGTTAAACAAATGTCTCTCAAATCTGGACAGCTCTGCTGCACTAACTTGTCAGGAGACATTCTTACTTTATTTTTTGTTCTGTTTTCAGTTCTCCTCCTTGACTGGCCCTTATGCAGACCCATGATGCTTAACCCAGATGAATTTTGTATGAGGCACATTTGGGCTTTCTTTCTGGTCTAGCTCACTGAGGGTGAAATCTGCCATTCTCCTTTTTATCCCAGGAGGTTTTTTTCTTTTCTTTTCTTTTTTAACAAATTCATGGGAAAAGGATTCAGAGAAATTCCCCTGTTACTTTGTGCTATATTTGGGCTTTATTTTCTTTGGTTTTCTACTGAAGAAGTGAAAAGACATTGAAGTGTCTTGCACATGCTTCCTACTATAGCCAAAGATCAAGTAAGAAGTGAGACAGTCCAGACTTTCTTTGACTTTGGTCCCACCCTTTCTTCCCCCTTGACATTGATTTAAATGCTGAACTCCACACCAAAACTGAATTTCTTTCATTATTGAGAACATCAGCTGATGGATTTGATCTTTGCTGTCACAGCATTGCTTCCCAGTAGCTTCCTTACGCTTCTGAAACATCTACATTGTTCATCTCAATCACTCTGTGCTTTTGTACAATTGGTTGTRAAAATATTTTTAGTCATCTGTTTTAAAGATGAAAATAAGAACTCCATCTCTGCAGACCCTCAGCACTCGTGCTCCTGCCATGCTGCACTCTCCTGGCTCAGCAGCTCCTGTTGTGAGGAGCTGCAGGGGCTGGGACAGGGAGTTCTCATGTGATCCATGACAGTCATTTAGGCCAGCTATGAAACCATGACSTGGATCCCTACCTAAATTCAGAAAAGGTTTCATTTCCATCAGTGCTGCAGTTATTAAAAGACATTAAAGTTTTGTGTGTTTGGGATTGTGCTTTCTCCACTGCCAGCCAGGACACCAGAGCTCTGAGGGCAGAACCTTTCCTGATTTCAAACAAGTGAGCACCAGCCCAGTGACCAGCCCCAGTGTGTTTCACTGCAAATGCTCATTAATTAACACAGAAGCACTGCAGAATTGTGTCTGTGGCTGGGCCAGCTCCTGGCACTGKGAGGGTTAAACTCTCCATTCCACCTCAGCAGCAGGAAGAATGTGGTGACCAAAATTGTCCCAATTTCTACAATGGCCTTTGATGCACGTGGGGAAAAATGATCACAATGAACAAGGATTCCAGTTTTGTTTTAGCTTTCATACTTGTGAGGCATTTAATGTGTGCCACCATCTCCATTTTCCCAAATTCAATCAGGTGCTGAAATGTCTGCAGTCAGAAAAGGCTATTGCTCATTGCATGGTCCCAGGGGACAGGAGTGGCTGGGGARGATTCTAATTCATCTGCCTGCTGTTGAGTCATCCAGCTGATGTTATTTGGATTTCCACTAGACCTGAACCTGCTCCTGAAACAATGAATTGTTTGCTTATRAAAAAGGAGAAAGAGTATGTGGAAAATTTTGTTTTATGACAGTGAGACAAATACCAGTAGACTGAAATTGTGGCAGGAAATGCAGCTTTCTTAGGAAAGAAAAAGAAAAAAAAGAAGAAGAGACACTGAATTGGATCTTGAATTTTCTAGGCTTAATATTTTAAACATAAAGCCCTGAGAATTTATGAGTGTATCATTTTGCATATCTCACACCAGCATTGCCTTTTCCCACAAATAGAGACCTTTTCCTGGTATTGAATTGGTTTTTGCTATTTCCCAGTGGCTCAGGTTCCTTGTTTACATCTCTGTCTATCTGCCTGTCTCAGGACATGAGGTTTCATTTCTGAAAGAGCAGATAGGTTTTCTTGCAAATATCACAGTGGAATTGAAAAAGTGCTGTTTGCCCATGTCAGCTGGGGAAAGCACTCAGAAATGCCTCTCCTGCTGCTCAGTGGAGTCAGTGCTAAAAAATCCCACTGAACACTTCCTGTAAGATACATAACTTGTTTTAATGATGAATTAATGGATGAGAGAAAATTTGGATAAACTTAGACATGTAATTTATCCAATGAGAGCTAATCCATAACAAGTGCAGCAGGCCCCAGGAGGGGACACTGTCAAGCATTTCCCATGCTAACAAACCAGGGATGTTATTTTGCCTCTTCAATTTCGTAAATTAATTTGATTTACTTTTGACAATTCACTTAATCAAAGAAAATTGCCCCTTTTAAATTTTCTTTTTAGCCTACTATTTACTGATGAGGTTAAACAGAAGCTGAGTGTATTAACTGCAGCAGTCAATTTTCAGAATTAAGAGTATTACAGTGTTTGTTTGTTTCTGATCAAAGTTGGGCCAGGCTGTTTCTCCTGGATTCTTTGTACTCTGAGGAATGAAAGTGTTGTGGAAACTTTTCATCAAAAACCACTTTGGAGTTCTTATCTCTACTTAAATATCTAAATTTTACCCAGCGAAGTGCACGAATGTGGGGGTTTGTGCCCCCTTTTCCCTGCTGGGCTGCAGAGAACTGCAGAACTCTGACCTCCTCCAGTCCTGGGTCCTTGGAGCTTCCCCCAAAAGCTGAGCTCTGTCCTCCCCTGTGGCTGTGATTCTCTCAGACTTGATTCAGTTCTTGCTGATTATTCAGATAATTCTGCTCAGATTATTCAGGCTACCTAAAAAMCCCCAGACCAGCAATTTGGGCTGCTTTCATCCCTTTCCTGAGAGRTCTTAGAGGACTACTCAGAAAAATGGGTCAAATCTCAGAAGACAATTAGTGAGTCAGAGAGTGACCCAGTTCAGAGCAAGGAAAAGCAGCAGTGAGCCCAAGGAGCCCATCCAGAAGAGAAYGTTTGCCTGCATTCCTTACCCCAGCTCTTACACAGTCCTGCCCTCAGATTAAATCCTGAATTGGGCATGGGCACTGCCAGCTCAGTTTGGAGCTGGAAACGAGTCCAGGCATCCAAAGTGCTCTGGTACATTGCAGTTGTAAAAATACATACATTGGGGGTATAAAGTATATACATTGGGGGTATTAAAACTTGAAAAGAAAACAAATTATTGCCTGAAAATTAATTCCTACATTATATTAAAGAAAAACCTCATCAGTGTTGTGTTAAATGTTCTGCTGGTCAGGAGGCAGGAGTGATTAACTGGGGKTTGTGCCCTTGTGGATGGGCAGGCAGTGAGGGAGAGGGGTCTCTACACTGGTGCCTGGGAGAAATGAGAAGTAAACCTTTTAAAAGCCACATTGGGCGTAATTTTCATTTGAATAATTGCTCCTGAGGTTGGCACTCCGGAGAAGCAACTGTTCCATCCCATTCTCCAGGATGTGAATGTGTGAGACCATCCATCAGCCTCCTCATCATCACCTGCCTCCAGATAACAACTGCTGAGCAAACGATCCATCTCTTCCTGGAAGTAGTTCCATTTAAATGATTCATTGGAACATGTTTGTTATAAGGAAATGTTTACATGGGTTTGTACCATTCATTTTGATTCATTGRCTTTCATTTGAATGAAAATGAATCCTGGAATGAGGAGGAGACGTTCCGTGTGCTGGCCAGCCCTGGGGTGGCCATCAATAATTCCCAGTCGTGCTCAGAACTGGAGGCGAATCCCTGTCCCGGCAGCCCTGGAGCTGCACTGGGGTCTGCAGTGGGCAGGGGCAGGCAGCAGGGCTGGGGTGAGCTGTGGGCTTTGYTCTGGAGTGCCAGGGAGAGCAGGAGCAGCCCCGGCTGAGGGGACACCCCTCCGCTGAGAGGTGACAGAGRTTTACTGATAAAAGGGTGAGTGCTGCTCCCTCCGGGGGAGCTGGGCTGTGGTGTTACAGGTGAGGATGTTCTGCGGTCACCCCGGGCTGGCAGGGCAGTGCTGTGCTTGGCCGATGCTCTCGGGCTCTCGCTTTGGCTCCTGGCTCCGGRAGGTGCAGTGTGATCATCCCTGTGGATCCCTCCCGACTCGGGACGTTCTCCGGAGGGTTCTCTCCCCTCGCTTACTCAAACACATCCTTGGACAGGATCTTTTCAGGCTGGCGTCGAACATAGAGAAAGACTCAAAGCAATTAGAGAAAAGGACACAGAAATTTTCTCACAGACCAAATGTGACTTGTTTCATTGTCCTGATAACGCCACAGTTCTTGGAACTGAACTGTCAGGTGAGCACCGTGCAGGAGGTTTAAAGGCATTTAGGTACTGCTATTGAGTTAGCCACCTGAATATCCTAAAATGCTGACCCTCTCTTCAAAAMAGATCTTTATTAACCTCTAAATGCAACACCAAATTACCTCTCTAACCTCTTCCTATTTTGCTGTTTGCCTAATGGAACAGCAGGGCTTTGAGGCTCGTGCTGTGCCTGCTTTCTGCCCTGTGGGCAGCCCGTGTTTGCACAGAACTCTGGTAAAGCTTTTTCTCTCCCCTTGTGAGACAAGATCATTTAAACGGCAGCTGTCTTTCTTGTGGGGGGAAAAAGTACTTAGAATTTTGAATAACTGCCCATTCAGGCCTTTCTTTCCATCCACTGAAAGCTACTAGAGYGTATCAAGGAAAAGAGTCTAGGGAGACAAAATTCATAGTCGTTTTTCACGAAATTGAGATTGAAATGTAATGATGTTTACAAAAAAAGCCCAGTTTATTTTAACTGAAACATTTTGAAGTAAACTGCTTGCAAATAAATGACACTTTGGCTGCGATTCATTGTAAGGAGCCTTTCCAGTCTCTCAAAACAAATGAGCTGCTGCCAATAAAGACTGAAGGACAGCAATAAAAAGGCATTACCTRCTCCAAATCAGGCTTTTGGGAGTCTGCAGGAGCCAGAGGGGAGCTGCTCCCCCACTGCACTGAGCAGCATCCCAGAGCTGAGCAGACCTGGGAGGGTTCCCTGTYTGTGCTCCCAGTGGGGCCAGTGTAACCCCCTGCCCTCCCTTCCCGAGGCCGGCAGAGCTGAACCTGCACGGCTTTGTCTCCGCTGGAGCGGGGGCCAGAGATGGAGATGCATTCCTTACCTCGGGGACAAGGGGCAGGGTTTCAGAAGTGTTTCCTGCCCGTTTTCAGGTGTCCTTTCGGTGCGTCCTGGCTCCCCACGCCCACCCAGCTCCTGCCCAGGTGTGTCCAGTGCAGTTCTGGCACGGAGCTGTGCTGAGGGGAATTCCATCACAATGTTTATAACAATGGTGATTCCAGCCCAGCTGATGTGTGGGCTGGAACAGGGAGAAGGAAGAACTTCTGTGTGCCTYTTCCATCAGCTTCCCTGTATTTAGAGAAATGGGAAATGAATAAATGTGCCAGGCTGGTGCCGTGTGGTTGTGGCTGTGCTTTCCCCCGGGTCAGCAGCAGTGGATTGTGCAGAGCAGCCCCCAGCAGGGCAAAGCCAGCACTGAAATGGACGCTGATGCCACTGAACAATTCATCTTCCTTAAAAGGGTTCTGCTTTACAAAAGGAGCCCATTTAGTGTGGGAATTAAATTGATGGCCGTGTGGGAACATTTGTCTAATTCACTTAGAGTTGTATCATTAGCCATGATTGTTTGATCAATATTTGCAAACCAGTGGAATTTACTCAGCTGACAGATGTCAGAGTTCTGCTCCTCATTACTGAAAGTAGATTCTTTGTGGGTAACCTGCAACAGCATCTACTTCCTCAGAGACTCAAAATGCTAATATGAATTTAATAATGGATTTCTGGATTCATGACACAGTCCTCTACAATCTTGTAGGAAGCAGCTAAAACCAGGAAATGCTCTTGCTAAATACCTGAGATKAATATGCACTACCTGCAGAAGGTTTTAGTGGCATTACAGGATTCCCTCTGCCTCTCCTGGGAAAAATCAGAGTTGTTCCACTGCAGGCCTTAGAACAGAGCTGATTTTGGGCAGTGATTACCAGAAAGATCTGTTTATCAAACAGCAAATAGAAGAGAGAGGGCTGTTTAAACAACAGGAGTTTATTTTTCTGTGAATGTTGACTGTTTTCATTGCTTTCATATTTTTTAACTCTCATGCCTGTGGCACAGACTATCCCTGAATTATCCTGGGTGTAAAACTGGAGAAGTTTATGGAAATCATTCCTGATTTTCCCTGGCTACCCTGTATTTTGGTTCTTTGTTGATTCTTAGAGATTTTTGATGCCTCTTTTCTTTCTCTTCTCTCTGCTTTCCTTTCTCCCTCACTCCCCCACCCTTTTTCTTTTAATAATGGATTGTTATCTTCTGAGCTTTTCTGCCTCTTAGCCTGGTTTAAAGAAATATGCAGTTACTTTCTAATGACAAGTAACACAGGGGTAACTTCCTCCATCTTCTTTTCCTTCCCTTGCTTGACTTGCCCTCTGCAGTTAAAATGATAMATTTTCCACTTGTGCAATTTTATGATCTCCTTAAACCAACATGCACAAATACATAAAACACAAGCAACTTGGGCAGCTCTCACTGACATTTAAAACCAGAAGTGTGACTGCATTAGGTAAGAGATGTCTTTCTTTTCACTCCATTTTCCATCACATTGCATTTCTCACATTGTAAATGCTTTTTTAAAAGTATGTGCCCACCTGTTARGGAGGATTGGTGCACCTGTGGCTCCTGGCAGGACTCAGCACACCTGAACAGTTATCAGCATTCTCTGGACATTCACCACACACACGGTGAGTGCCAGGGCTGCAGGGGAGTGTGAGGGTGTGCTGAGGCAGGGCCCTCTCACACAGCTTTGGGCAGTGCAAGGTGTCCCTGCCCCTGATGTCCCTGTCACTGGTGCCACTGGTGTCACTGGTGTCACTGGTGCCACTGGTGTCACTGGTGTCCCTGTCACTGGTGTAGAATGAAGAATCAACTCTAGGATTTCCAGATGCTGGAATTTGTGTCTTTAATTAAAACTGGCAAGTTGGTGCTTTTGAGAAGTGTATGTCCTTGGATTCCTTCCCTGCTCTTTGGTGCTGGCTTGGCAGCAGGAAAGCAGACAGACATGGGGACAGATTTGACAGCTGACCTATCACTCTCTGGGAAAATGGAACCATGAGAGACCTCCTCTAATAAGAATTCAGAGGGGATTAATGGCACTTTCAGTCTAATAAATGTTTGACCTTTATTGTGGTCTYACAGAAATGATAGCTGCCCATACTCTTCAATTTTAAATGCATGCTGGCAAATGTTTAAATGTGGAAAGCCCACTGATTCAAGGCAAGTTCAAGAAATTGCTTCTGACTTCAGGCATTTTAATCAGTTTATGAATAACAGGATAAGCTGGCTCATGTTGAAGGTGGCAATCTAAGGAACTAAAAAATCTGTTTCATATAAGGCTTTCCCTTCTTTACAGAGCTCTGTTTTATGATTCTGCAGATTTTCAGTGGTGTACTTTCATTTCAGGTTCTGGGAAGAAAGCCAGAAGTTTAATCCCATTTTATAAGCGATTGGGGCCAAATTCTATTCCCAGAAAATTAAATGAGAGTTCTGTGATGGAGTTCAAAAGAATTGGGAATTGACCTCTATCTAATATCCTTCAGAATTATTTATTAAAACTATTTCACTTTTGTTGCTGTTGCATTGCCAATGCAAATTTGTGCATTGGGTTTAAGACTTGGGCAAAGGGGARAAGCAGCTAAATAATGATTGGCATCCCAGTAATTTTATCTTTGTGCTTAATGCATATTGCTCCTAAGAGCAATGCAGTGCAGGATTTCATGACATTACAGAAAAGCATTACAGAAAGGGCCATGTGTGCTAAATAAAGAAATGGCTTGAAGAATATGATGCCCTGATCTCTCAAATATGAGAYTGGATCCAAACAAACCATGTGAGAGGAGGAGCTGAAGCTCCCCTTTCTGCAGAAGTGTTGTAGATGGAATGTGGAAGTGTTGGGGCCAGTTTAATGTTAAATGGCAATTTTCATAATGCATTGCCCAGGTGATTCATCCTCCCGTGTGCATTTCCACCTTGCTCTCCTGTTTGAGCTCTCCTCCCCAGCTCCACCCTTGGAACTCCACTGAGCCCCTGTGACAAAGCCCTCCCTGCACGTCCCTGTGTGTCAGGAGTGCTCTCCAGGGCAGTGCTGAGCTGCTCCATCGCTCAGCTCTGCCCTGGCACTSCTGGCACCTCACTCAGGTGTGTCCCCCACACCTGCCAGGAGCTGAGCCAGCCCCAGTGAGGTGTGCATTCATTCACAATCACTGTTGTTGTAGTGGGTGCTTCCCTTAATGAACAGGCAGCTCTCGTTCTTTTGGATGGGGATTTTCAAAGTTGTTTTGAGGAGTTAACATATTGAATTTCACCAGTGCTTTTAAGATAAAGGGACAYCCAACTTCCTTGTGTACATAGAATAAATCCTCATTGAGTTTTGTCTTGGATTAGTATTTAAGTAAGAGGGGAAAGGAATGGTTTTTTCCAAGCTTTTCTTCATTATTTTGGAGAATTGCCAGCCCTAAGTCAATTAAATTGTATTAGCTGCTTTAGCTGTCTCAGCTTGTCAGTTAAAGAGAGGTATGAGAGCACGTGGTTTAGGAGGAAAGTAGAATTTCAATCCCAGAATTTTCTGACTAATTCTCTCTGTCAAGAAATACAGGGTTCAGGTTGGAAAAAGGATAGACTGTGTGGCTTGATGGCATTTCCAGACTCATCTGCTACCATATTTTATTAATATATTTTATAATATTTCAATTTCTAAATCTAATCCAGTGATGTAAATGCATGGCTTTGTTTAGTGGCTCAGTGCTCAGCAGGGAAAAAAACCTGAATATTTATATAGAGTGAGAGGAAATGACCCTTGCAGGTGACATGACTTCAACACAACTGCAAAGATTATAAAGAATAATGTGAATTATTTTGTCTTTGATCATCTAAAAGACTTGTGTGATTTCAGCAGTACTCTGGGGTATGAAACTTCTCTGTGAAGTTTTGGTAGCCAGGATCTGTACAAGAGAACTGGGTGCATTAAATATGCCAGAGCAGGGCACAGTCAGATGGGTAAATGATATATCTGAACCTTAGTGAGCTCCAAGAGCTTGCTCATTTAACCAGTAAAATCGCATTCACACTAGAGAGATTTCACAGCTTTAATTATGTTTTTGGATTAATTAAGGCAGTAAAACTTTCCAGTGCAGACGAGCTCCTGTTCATCTCATTTCTTTGCTTGCAGCACTCGCTCTGTCAGATCTGCAGAGCAGCTCGGGCACCCTCAGTTTGTCACTTTGCAGAGAGCTCCGTGTGCTCCTCACAGCTCCCCTGCTCTGCGCTGCCTCGGGCCCTGCTGCTCGACCCCGTGGCTGCACAGTTCGGGGTGAATCCCCCTGGAGGCACACTGCAGCTCCTGGGGGCACACTGCAGCTCCTGGAGGCACATTGCAGCCCCTGGAAACCCATTTCAGCTCCTGGAGGCACACTGCAGCTCCTGGAAGCACACTGCAGCTCCTGGAAGCACACTGCAGCTCCTGGAAGCACACTGCAGCTCCTGGAAACCCATTTCAGCTGGTAGAAATGGCAATTTCAGCTGGTAGAAATGGCAACCCCAAGGGTTCTAAGTGTATTATGATGGTCTGCAAATCATAAATCTGGATTTAATATCAGAAAAAATGGAAAATGAATGATTTTAAAGATCAGGAAGATTTTTACCTTTCCTTTCACTCCTTTAAAAGTTAATTATTTTCACAAAATGTTCTGGAAACTTAATTAATAACATAGACTTCCTCTTAAGTCACAAACCTGTGCAAAAACACTAAAGTATTAAAAATAGTCTTAAAAATTCTTAACAGTGGAATTTACGCTATGAAGTAACACTGATCAAAGTAAGAATTTCTACAGTTTAAAGGTACCAAATGAGCTGGTTTGAAATGCAAAACTGCTGAAGGCTCAGACAGAACTCTGCCCTCTGGTATCCTGTGGACAGTTTGGTAATGAGTTACAAAGCTTGTGCATGTGCTGCTTTATGCTTTAGCTCCTAGGGCTGTGCTGGTCACTGAAGTGTTTAATGTATGCATATGTTTGTCTGATTTAATAACAATCTGCTGATAAATAAATTCAAGATCGAGGCCCTGAATTGTTCTGGACCTTCACAGGATTAACAGTTTGCTGTTTTCAGGGTAGTTGCAGTTGTAGGCTGTGTGATGGTCACAGTGAAAATTCAGGGGAAAACAGAATTTAAATCATGTATTGATCATTTTAAAAACTCCAAACAAACACCAGCRCCGCTGCCAGCTGCAGAAAACACTCTCTGGTAAATATAATTGGATGTAAAGGCAGGGCATTAATTATTCATCCATCTGTGCCTCGGCAGACCCAGGAGAATCAGAAGTGATTTGCAGGGCAGAGCAAGGGAGGGCTCCGGGCTCCCTGGGGGCAGCGGGGTTTGTCCCTGGA
>CADDXX010000479.1:185713-234379 GCA_902810485.1 Alauda arvensis
TCGCTCAGACACGTCCTGGCACTGCTGGCAGAGTCAGAGGCACTGCAATACTGCAGGTYCAGACAGCAACCACCCAGAGTGGCTCCTGCCAGGTCCCTTCTGCAAGAGCTGCAGTAGCTGGTGAAAGGTTTTATTGTTCAATAGCAGAGTCCCAGTACTGGTGACACTCAGGAGTAAAAGRTGGGATCTCTCTGGTTTCAGGAAAGTGGACAGTCCTCTATCAGCATTAAATGCATTTTAGATGTAACAGTTTCAAGGCTTGAGTTCATAAATAGAGTGTGACAAAAGGTCAGCCTGGCACACACGGCTCATTTGCTGTTCAGCTGCACAAAGAACCTTGTAATAGCTGGGGCTTATAATAACTGAAAACCCAACGGATGAGTGGGTACACAGAATTAACTTCATAATCTGAATGTTGCATTTGATTGTTATTGAAAACAATCATAATTATTTGAATGACTGAACTATATTTACATGTTTTGTGTTTCCCTTTGGGATAGTTCCCTGCTCTTCTATCACACACCACTGGCTGGTAGATATGAGGCTGCAGTTAATGGCTCTGTTTTACATGGCAATATTATTTCAAGTACTTCARTGTAATAGCAGCAAAACACATCATGGGTTGTGGCTGTGGTCAAATCAATACATTCATACAAAACGAGGAGAAAATTAATGTTGTGCTGRGAATGGCTCTAGCTGGAAAAATGTCTTTTGTAACACGGAGCAGGGTGATAGTGTGTAGCAGAAACACAGAGCAGCAACAGGAGCCTTCAAGGGACACCGGGGAGCTCTGTGCTACCAAAATCCCTCTGAAGTGAAACAGGATTTCCTCCATTAACTGCCCTTCTGAAGGTGATGGAGTGACAGCTATAAACAGATAAATATCCAGGTGACACCAGCCAGCCTGGGGTCAGCCTCTTGTCACCCCTCTGCCTYCTGGCTGGGAACTGAGGGGACACCCCTCAGCTCCTGCAAAGGGGACTTTGCTCCCCTCACAGGTGCAGGCTCTGGGAATGTGGGACTGCAAAACAAACRGCTGTGGGGGAGACAGCTGGGCTTTGCTGCTTCCCTCGGTGGATGCAATCCAAGAAACAGAAGCACTGCCTGAAGTGCTCAGGGCTGACAGTGACACTTCAACATCAAGCCAGCAGGAGCTGGAGGATGAAAGGCTGCTTGCTGWGAGGGGACAAACTGCTACCTGAGCTTTCACTGGTACCTTGCCTTTCTTTTGCTGACGTGTGTCACCAGAATGCCTTTTGACACAAACTTACTGTTTGATACAGATTTCATACAGTTTCATACCGTTTCCTTGTAGCTTGGAGCAGAATTTCTCTTGCTGCAAACAGGAGGAAGTTCTGAGCTCAGGATGGTAACAGGCTGATGTTTCTGGCAGGGCAAGGTCTTGAGCATCTCTTTGTAATGCTTGGGCATGGACTGAGCAGTGCAGATCTTGCAGCTGTGGTATGAAACACCAGTGCTTTAATGACATCTGTGATCCCTGCAAGCCAAGAAAACAGCTCACACAATCAGCACAGTACTCCAAGGCAGGGCTCTGCTGCCTTAATTTAGATATCCACTGTGCAGACATCCTGAGCTGGGCTGAGCGTTCAGAGTGCTTTTATAGCCCACGGAGAGAAATAGGGGATGATTTGTCTTATTCTACAGTGAATGCCTRAAGTGCCCCATAAGTCATGCTGTAGAGATGTCTGTGTCTCTCTGGGGGCTGCTGGGGTGCTGCAGATAACTGGTTAAATTATGGTTAACTCTGGATTGCCAGGCAGGTGAGGTGAGCCCCTGGCCCTGCAGGAGAACAGCCAAGGAAAGAGCTGCTGAGTGCTGGCACTGCAGCCAGGGCAGAGCTGTCACTGCAGCCAGGGCAGAGCTGTCACTGCAGCCAGGGCAGAGCCAGCTGTGCCAGGGCGGAGCCAGCTGTGCCAGCTCAGCCCTGCCCTCCCCTGCAGGTGCTGCCCTGCCCTCTGAGCTCCCTGCAGCTCTGTCCTCTCACACCTGTGCTGTCACTGCTGTCCCCTCTGGGCCCTGCCTGCCCAGCTCTGCACTCCACGGGCCTGGGGTCTGACTGTACTCAGTGCACTTTTATCTGCCAGGTTTTTCATACATCCCGATGGCTGCACGGTGTTTACCTCAGAAAAGGGCACCTTCCTTCTCAYGGCCTTGCCTTGGGCTGCTGTGCTTTCATCTCGGTCCCAAGGTGTTTCTCAGGTTTATTTATAGAGGACACAAGTGCTGAGCTTGGTGTTCTGTTTCCTTGCACCACGCAGCCATTTGCGGTAATGAGCACAGGACTCCAGCTGCCTCACAGTCCAAATGAGGACTGGAGGCCAATATTATGGGCCAGATTAAGTTCTAATTGCATTTAATTCTGGATGAAGTAGCTCTCCTTCTCTTTTCACTCGTACCGGCTCTGCTGGAATGTGGCTTTAAGGTTTCCTTTGTCCTGCTTTTGTGTTGTGGATTTGTTCCTTGATTGCAGTGTGATTTCAGTAATTGCTGAAGTTTCAGTAGCTAACTATGTTAATTGAGGAGCTGGACAGATGGCTCAAGCATCTGATATGAAGCTTATTGTGCTGGGAGGATGCAGCCATCAGGATTTGAAGTGTTACCATGGGAATGCTCTTCCAAAGGCTACTGAGTGCTGGAAGCTTTGCACAGTGACACTGCCAGGGCCGCAGTGACATTGGCTTTTAAGGGATAAAAAGAGGCAATAAAGGGTCAGTTTAAAAAACTCTTGGAGAAGTAGTATGATCTCTTGGGATCCTCAAATGAGCTGCTGTGTGGTGAACCAAAGGTTCTTTGTGCGTGCACTCGATGAGGAGCATCAAAGCTGTGCTGTGCAATTTGCTTAAAAATAGATCTATCATTTTGTAACTCATGGTGGACTTCAAATTGATACAGAAACTTTCTGGTCTTCTGAATACTCTGTTCATTCCACTGGAAAGAATTTTCAGTGACCTTCAGAAAAGGAGGATGGTTTGGGAGCTAAGAATTGGGATGCTTTCAAAGCACTGCCCTTCATTCTGGACTTTGAAAATGAGCAGCAAAAACACTCCTGATGAAACCAACCCAAACTCAGGCTGTCCTGTTCTTTAGGCCATTTAGAGCACCACGTTCTTTTATTCATGTCCTTTAGGAGCTGTGTGTGTTGCTGATGTGGATTTCTGACCTTTCCAAAGCCTCCTTCATTGCCTGCACCCAGTCAAGAGGGTGAGAAGTGCCCCTGCTGCAGATCTCACACCTTGTCTGGAGAGCAGCTGCAGCCAAAACACAATTATGCAGAAATCAGAGCAATTATTTCACACAACAGCTCCTGAGTAAACTCTGAAGAGCACCAGGCAGGGTGGGTGCTCTCTGCTGCTCCCCAGGAGAACCACAGCCGTGGATGTCCCTTCCCCTCTGCCCTGCCCATCCTCAGCACAGCCATCAGYGGTGTCCCAGCCACAGGAGCTCACAGCAGCACTGCTGTTGGCATGGCCAGGGTCAGTCTGGCAAAAGGGCTGTCTTTGCTCACAATGCTGTGCATGAAATACTGTGTATGTGCACAGATATAATGATGGGATGTGCATGTGAGGGGATGGAGGCATGGACAGGGGTCAGGCCTCTGATTTATCAAACAGAATGCCAACATTTGCTCAAGGCTGCAGGCAAAGCTACTCTGTTGTCCCAAATTCCATGATAAACTCACTCAGYGCTCTTCACTGGAGTGGAGAAAGGCTGTTCAGCTGTCTCTGAAGGATGCCCAGTGARAATGCTGTGCCAGGATGCAGAAAACCAAATTTCCTGGGTTTTCTCAACATTGCAGYGTTGGAAATGATAATGCAGCTGGATCATTAACTTCAACAATGTCAGCATGTTCTCACCATGGCATTCACATTAATTAGCCKGCATGTTATTTAACAGCACACTTCTCTTAGAAGAATTCACTAATGTACTTTTTGGCTCCCATGATGTGGAATGCCTCTGCTTCAAAAGTAAGCTATCAMATGTTAGAAAAGGTGGGAAGATTTGTGGAAACACACCCCAATGATAACTTTCCTGAAGGAATCTCCTGCTGCTTGCTGTGCAAAGTCTTTGCTTCTACCTCATGAGCAGGCAGGAAAGAAAGCAAAAAYCAGAAAATCAAATCCAGAGGAGGAGCAAAGTGAGGTGAATGAATGGTTCCAGCACTGAATTGTTTTAGCATAAATTAAGACACTGTTCACAGTCCAGAGAAGGAACACAGCAATGTCATGAGAATCTTTTATTCACAGATCCACACACAGCTGCTCCCTGTGCATGGAGGGCTCAGCTGGAACTGCAAACCTGTTTGGGTTAAAGTGCAGGACGTGTGGGGCTTTCATTTGAAATCTCCTCTCATCAATCTCACAATTTATGCAATTGCTCAATAGATTTTTCTCTATCATTTTAGCCTTTGTCATTTGACAAATATYGATGGGTTTTCTCAAGCTTTAATGGAAGTGAAATTCTCATGAAAAACCCCAACAATTGCATGTGTTTCTGTAAGAGTTACAAGCCAGAATACTCTGCTCCAGAATAAGAACTCAAATTAATGCAGTCTAAGCTCCTTCTTAGTCTTTTTAAAGTCTCCTACTCTGAGTAATCACAGCTTGTCTGAGTTGGAGCAACCAGCAGTGCCTTTACAAAGGGAGGTGTTGCCTGTGCTCAGAAGAGCCTGGGCCTGCAGGTTTATTAATGTCAGCAAACATTGCTCACAGGTGTCAGCAGGAAAGCTTCCAGGAGCAGCAGTAACACCCTGAGCTGCTCTGAATTGTCATATCGAACTGCAGAGTGTTCTTGATGCTGTAATTCCTACTCAGAATCCAGTTAAACAATAAGCAGGGGAACTTTTCTTTATTTTACCCTGGTATTCCATGATCAGATCCAAAATTTCCAGTGGTGRTGTCATACAAGTCCAGTATAAGAAATACCAGCACTGTATGAAAAAGGATCACATTTGTTTTGATCCAGCACCAGTTTTTTTCTTTGGAATGAGAAGGCCCAGGTGAATGTGGATGAAGGAATGAGAAGGGACAGGTGAATGTGGATGGAGAGGAAGGAGAAAAGCAAGGCTGAGCTGGACACATGCTGGGTGTCTGAGGAGGTGTGTGTCCCTCTGAGTCCATGCCATAATCACAGATCTGTCACYTGTCAGTGCCAGCCAGAGCAGGTGACATTTTCCTGTCTGTGCTGCTGGGTGCAAACACCAACAGTGATTGCAGTGCCCTGGYCCCGTGGGAGTGTCCTGGCCAGCAGAACCATCCCAGGCTTCCTTTTAGTCTGTCCTTTTTTGCCATCATCTGAGCAGAGATCCCCACGGTATCATTATAAAACATTCATAGRCAGTAATGTTCTCCTGACTGTAAGTGGTTTGTTTTAAGTCACATTTGAAGCATCTGCAAATGCAATTTAACCTGGAGCTACRGGGGTCACCTGGGAGAGGAAAACCCACAGCTCCTTTGAGTTGCTGGGACTTCAGCAGTGCCTGCAGTGGCAGCTGAAGCTGCTGCTTGGCAAAGCAGTCCCCAAGCCCCCTGAGGTGGGAGATGTGTCTGTGTGTGCATTTCCCAGCCTCAGGAGTGCCTTCAAGCTGCACTGCCTCTTTCAGGTGCCTCTGATTCCCTTGACCTTGGGAGCACTTTAACGTTGTGCTTTCCAAAAATCGCTGCTGCAATTGAACATTTTAATTTGTTTGGAGTGCTGCTTTGCAGTGGCTAATGCTATAAAGCCAAATTAGAGAAATTACAATGCATGTTCATACAAATTAATTATTCCTAATGATTTCCTGCCCAAATACATATTCCTTTCTGTGAATGAAATGGARAGATGATTCTTTACTCTGGGAAAATGTCCATATGTTTATGCAGATCYTAATTTACAACCTCATTATAGTTCTGAATTATACTAGAATGCATTTCTGTTTTAMTTTTTGAGGTGGTTTTTTCCTTCTTGACTCTTGTCCTGTCCCTGCTGCCAGATTCTGAGTGCAGCTGTGCATTGCTGAGTGCAGCTGTGCAGATGCTGCCTGGGCACTGCAAATGCTGCAGCATTTCTTGCTCTGGCCCAGGGGAGAGCCTCATTTCCCTGCTGCTCTTCAAAAATGCACATTATTGCCAGCCAAATGGGTGACCTGGAAATGTTAAATAAGAGCYAATTCAAAATTTGCAGACTGCAAAACATTTTTTGGGAAAAAAAAAAAGGCAGGAGCTAAATTTGGAAGACAGTGAAAAATCAATTAATAGAAATGTATTTGAAGGAACATGCAGAATGAGGCATAAAAACTTATTTAGCAGRTTCTGTTTTGGTAAGAAATACAGAACAAAATATGGAAAGAGTGATGGAAGTGGATAATAATGGTTTGAATGTTTGTAACAGGTTAGAGTTTGTAATATTTTCACTTAAAGTGAATGCAGACCTCGTGTGYTCTCATCCAAAGGCTGGGAAGTGTTTTTCCCTCAGCCAGGAGAGGCAGGGACAGGTGTAGGCCAAGGTGCTGAGGAGCTGCTGCATGAGGGGGATGAGCACAGGGCCAGGAGGATGTGCTGGGTGTCTCCTGCTCTCCCTGCAGTGGCTGAGGGTGCCAGGTGACATTTCCCTGCCCCTGTGAATCCCACAGGAAGCTCCCGTGCCCCTCRCTGGGGCTCTGTGCTCGGTCAGGAGATGCTCTCCTGGTTTGTGGCACTTGAACAGGATCATGTTCCCTGCTCAGCAGTTGTCAGCAGCTCTGCTCATGTGTGGGGATCCACGTGCCTGTAAAAGGCTCTTTCCACTTCAGTAAGTTTTGAAGATGAGTTGAGGCGTTTGCTGCTGCAAAATTCATTTTATTGAACTGTTCCATGGCTATTCCATCCCAGCATAAACCCACTTGACTTTACTGAAGAAAATTGTGTCCCTCAGTGATGTGAAGTCATTGATGGCTGATGTGGCCACAATGTCAGCCCACAAAGATAATATTTAGGCATTCTCTTTATGTGTTTTCCCTGGAGGGATGTCCATGGGCTGGTGGGAGATGTCCCWGCCTGCAGCAGGGGGTGGGAGTGGATGATCCTGGGGCCCTCCCAACCCAAGCATTTCTGTGATGGAATTGGTGTGGGGAAGGCAAAGATCCACACACTGTGTGTAAKATCTGAAGGAAATATGCCATGAGAGATGAGATTGCAGGTAAAACAAGTCATCTTTCCTTCCTGTCTGTGGTGTTTCACATAATTGCTGTGCTGCTGTTGCCATGGCAATGACAGCAATTCCCTGTCTATATTGTCCTCTTTGCTGTCACTTACATCTGCTTACATGTGCTCACTTCTGCTCCACAGATGAATTGCCCATCCACATCATCTTCTCTTTCATCTTGTTCTACAGCCTCAGACAGGAAACTTATTTTAAGTCTACACAGGACTTAAAAATAGAGATATGTTAAAGGCTTTGCTGGTACCAGAGCTTGTTTCTCACAGGCCACTGCTGGGTGATGGGAGYTCCCTCTCACTCCCCACTGAGTGTTTCAAGGGCCTCTCAAATGAATGCAGACACTGTCCCTGGAGCTGCTTTGGCACAAAAGGGACTGGAATCCTGTTTCAGCAGCCTTGAACTCCCCTCATCCTGTGTGCTGTTATACCCAGCCCTTGGCAGGAAAACAAACAAAGCTGTTTTCTTCCCCATTTCCAGATAAACATTGATCTTGTCTCATCCATCTGGAAAACACRGTTTTCCCATTTCCAGTTGTTCAGGGTTGAGTTCCAGCCTGTCTGGAGCTCCTGTGGCACTGGCAGCTGCTCAGGGTTTGTCATTTGTGTCCTGCCAGCTCTGGGGCTCTGGGTTCTCCTGCTGCCTCCCCTGCAGGTTTGTAGGTGTGAGCTGTGCCCAGCCCCCTGAGCCACAGCTCCCCCAGAAAGAGCTGCACTTGGCCTGCTTTGTGCTCACACTGCATCAGAAATGTGCTTTGGAGGGAGACTCAAACCTGCAGTTCATCCACAGCATCCACAGGTTTGTGTGAAGGCAGAACCGAGCACAGCCCATGCCTGGGAGCTTCAGGGGTGGCAGGGAACCCCTCCATGAGCTGCTGCAGCTGCATGGGAAGCTGCAGAGAGGTGCTGAGGCAATTTTGGCTCTTTTCTATTTTTGTATTGTACATTAGCATGGCATTTATGGATATCCTGCCTCTCTGGTTTCACTCCAGGAAGGATTGAACCTCAAATCAAAGCAAATTCAAACTTTGAACTCACAAAGAGCAGAAACTGGTTGAATAATCAAGTTTTTAAGAGAGCCACKAAGGGAATTGAGGAGTTGAGAAGGTGATTTTTTGGGAAGATGAAAAGATGAAAGTTTTTAGTGGTTTACCTGAGATGTCACTCTCTGAATTGACTGAGTTTTCAACATTTTTTGTATTTGTTTTACAGGGATAATTACCAAGTCATAGACTTCTTGTAAGCTCTGATTCAAGGTCCCCTATGCAAATCTGGCTGTTTTTGCATTTGCCTCATAATGGTATTTTAAACACTGATCTTGACTATACTTGAAAGGAAGATAAACTTTTATCCACTTYACATGCCAGAAATTAGCAATGAAAACTGCCATGAAAAAATACTTGTGGTTCATCCACACACTTATAAAAAATCCAGCTTTGCAGCCCTGGCAGAAGGTTTTAATTAAGCCTGTTCTGGTCCATGCTACAGCAGTAACAGGAAAACATTAATTACCCTGAACTMTAACAGGATGTCTCAGATCCTGCTGAGAGCCTTTCTCTGCAGAGCCTGAGATCACTGGCCCATTAGCTGAGATCATCTTCCAGATAGCRAAGGTTTGAATTGATTAGAACTTCTATTTTTCATTGCAAAGGAAAGTAATTAACAGAAATCAACRCTGGTTAAAGAGAAAAGATACAAATTTCAGTATTTATCAGGTGTTACARGCATAAAGTGGATGTTTTTTCCCCCTAAATTTGCCCTATTTTCAGACCTCTGCAGGATCTGCTGAACCTCYTTGCATTGTGCAGACCCTGCACCAAAACTTTCTTCTCCTGAGGGGTTCTTGGTCCCTCCAGGTGAGGGCAGGTTTCCTGTAAGATGTCGTTACTTTTCATTTTTCCCAGTGCTTCAGCAGAAATCATTCAGTAATAATCCTCCCTCTCAGAACCAAAGCTGGAACAATCAGCTGGGTGTAATTGGTGCTAAAAGATGGGTAAAAGTGTCTCTTTCTCTATAAAAATGCCTCCCTCTCWGAACCAGTGCAGCGTTTTCTTTTCTCCACGAGAGGCCAGGATCTTTGGGCTGTGAAAGGATGGAAGAAGAGTTTTSTTTTCATTAAAAATTCATTTCTCAAAGATCAGCAAGAAAAGCCCCATCCCTCCCCTTGCACTGAAGGCCAGGATTCCCCCAGAAATGCAGGAAACACCTGCAGCAGCTGTCAGTGAGGGAAGGGACAGTGCTGCAATAGCTGGGACCAGGACTGGGGTGAGCTGGAGCTGCCTCTTCCCATTCAGCTTTCAGCTCATCCCATGRCAAAAAGTGCCAGGCCACAAAGGTCTCACATTCATGAGGAGTTTAATCCTCCTGAAATCAAGGAGAGTTTTGCTGGGAGCTTCAATCAGGGCTGAGATTTCTCCTTTGGTGTTTTGAAAAGACTTTGGCTGCTTCCCAGTTTAATGTGATTTATTCATCTCTGCCTTTTAAGTTTATCCTCTGATTAGCTGAGTGAGTCCTGTGTGGGACCTTACTTAAAAGARGGAACAAAGTGTGGATTAGAGGAGCTGAAAGAGCCAGACAGGCAAGGGTGTTTATTATGTTCTCTGTTATTAAGTTTATTCTTCCATGTGGCATTCCTGCAAAAGGTAAAAATGTACAAATAGCTGACAAGGAGAATAATCAGGAGGATGAATGGGAATGAGATGGATTATTGTGCTGTTAAAAAGGAAAAGAGGTATAAGAGGAATTTAGAAAGAAATATTGAAATCATATGCCCTGAAAGTGGAGCTGCAAAGGCTGGGCACAAGAACAGTTCCTGTGCTGTCACTGCTCCAGCCATGMGAGCTCACACAGAGCTGAGGAGCAGCTCTTTGCCAGAGCTGAGGAGCTGGTATCAAATGCAGATCCATCCATTGCCCAGCAGATGTGCGGGGCCCTCAGCTGGGAGGATCCTGCACAATTCCCTCTGTGGGTGTCCCAGGCTCGTGGGCTGTGTCCTGTCACTGCTCCTGTCCCTGTCTGCACTGTCAGCATCCAAACCTGCAGCAGAAAATGCTCTGCTGAGGTGAATTGGGATAGCAARTCCTGTGTGTGCAAACCAGTGTGTGCAACTTCTGGCTCTGCCCCTGAGATAAATCGTTTGATAGCAAGGGCCAGACCCCTGAGCTTCTCCTGGTTAGCTCCTGCAGGAGCCTGCTCCCAGCATGACTGGGGTCCTGTTCACCTGTGCATTGTGGCAGCAGCAGGAGAGCAGGGCTGGGAATTGGTGGCTGTGTGCAGGATCTGTGCTTGTGTGAGGGTGTGAGTGACACTGGGGCTCTGGAACCAGCCCTGAGTGATCCCTGCCCTGCTCTGGGATCTGCCCTGGGGCCCAGAGCAGCGCTGGGCTCACCTGGGCTCACCTGGGGCTCAGAGCAGCGCTGGGCTCACCTGGGGCTCAGCATCACAGCTCACTCCTTGCCTCCCTGCAGGTGGCTCAGCCCCAGCCCTGTCAGGATCTGTGGCACTCTGCCATCAGCCCCTGGCACTGCTCTGCCTCCCCTGCAGTGTCCTGGCACAGGACAATGGACACTTTTCTGTTCTGTTCTTTCTTCTCCTCACCTGTGCACTCCTCCCCTCGTCAGGGTTTCTGTAACCTGCATTTCCCACGTGTCCTCTCTGGGTTTTGAGGATGACTTTATCTCCTGTCTCTGGGGAATCTGGCCCACACTAATTCAGTGTATTGCTCCAAAGCACCCAGGTGCTGTGGCCCTGCTTCCCCTGCCCTCATTTCTGGAGGTGTGTGAAATGAAGCCTGCTTTCAGAGAGATTTGTCACAGAGACTTGGGCTCTGTTCTGTGTTTTTACCTTTCTGCCAGTCCATGTTTTCACACACTGAGTTATTCTTGTTTATTTTCAGAGCTTCTTCATCTGAGGGGGGAAAAAAATAAAGAGGTCTGTTTTGAATTCCCTGTCTGCCATCTAGCATGAATTTTTATACCAATAACCCCAGCAGATTGCCAGATGTCCTTTTAACTCCTCTKCTCTGGAGATAAGATTGATATTAATCCCGTGTTTCTCAGCAATCTCCTCAAGTATTTACCTGCCTGGAATGATCATATACATTTATTTTTTGATTCTAAATTCCTTTATTTTTAATATCCCTTTGATATGCTTTTCATTTCAAGCTGCTGGGATGACTCATTGCTGGTCTCAGGTAGGGAATGTGTTTTCTGTGCCAGCCACTGAATAACAACTTCAGATGGATTCTTTTCCATGGGTGATTTTTATGATTATTATTTTTAATCTCAGAAATGTCTCCTTTCATGATATGCTACTGGGTACCAGCAATAGATCTGGCTGTAGTTTGCACTGCAGCTCTTTTCTGACCATTTAAAGGAGCATTAAAGTGGAAGTAAATTATTTGTTGCTTTTTCCTGATCCTCTTAAACTGCCAACATAGTGAGAAAGGGATTTTATATAAAAGACAGCTTATTCTAAAAGTCTCTAAAGAGGCAATRGAGAGTTCAGCCCCCAATGGATAAAGGTGAGAAATTTGGCTGCATATTGGTAAATAAAGTTTTGTGTGCTGGAAGGGCCCGTTTGGAAGGGAATTGTTGGAGTCCTGTTCTCCCCAGATCCATACAGGAGAGGCCAGCTCAGGAAAATGATCCTTATCCAGGCATTCTGCTTTTGTCACACAAATCCCAGAGCTCCAAATGCCAGCGTGGCCAGGCTCAGGGTGAATTAAACTGCACTTCAGGATTTAAGATATGGACAAAATGAAAATAATAGAAGATAGTAATTAAACTGATTAAACAAYAGTCAGAACCAAATTAAATGCTTATAAAGCTGAATCAAATACATGAGAAAATGTGAGAAATTGAGCCTGAGGAAACTTKCCATGCATTTCTCCCTACTGGAAGATACAAAATGCAGGTTCCTGGCTGTTTTAATGGAGCTGCATTTTAGGAATACAACTGGGAGCCCACCAGATTAATGGGGGCTGCAAATAATTTCAAAACCAAAATGAAACGTTCTTTAAAATAAGGGAAGGCTGCAAGTAAGTCTTAGAATTTTCCTTCCCCAAGGCCAGAGCTAGAGGATAGTGGAAATTATATTTGAAATGGGTTTTAGTTTTGTTCCTCTATAATGCATAGCAATTACTCCCACAGTAAATAGATCTGGTTCCTCAGCCTGTTTTCAGAAGCCATTAGGTTGTGGATAAATGCACAATTCTCTACATCCATCAGAAAGGAGCAGCTCCTTGCTCCTGCAGCTCTGCCCCCTGAGTGGCTCAGGAGGGGTCCCCCAGCAAAAATCCCCTCTCCAAAACATCTYCTGGATTCCTCAGGATCCCCCCTTGGTGCTGATGAGCAGCATTTCTCCCCAAGGAACCCAGRGATGATTTGTCACCTGCTGTGCTCAGAGACTGGGACTTCCAAASCCACCCTGGGGTTAAAATCCCATTCCTTTTCTGGGAGTGGASTGGGGAGAACTGCAGTGGATTTGAATGGAAACAAGTGGGGGAAAGAAAAGGAAATCCAGCTACACTGACAGTGCAGAGAATGGATCTCCACAATTTAACTTAAAAAACAGGAGACAAGCCTGATGTTAAAATGTAAATAACACAAATCATTTATGGCTCCTTCCAAATCTGCTCTCAAAACAGCTGCTTGGCTTTGAAGCATCCATTGATGGAGGGAATTGGGATTTATGACTCCTAAAGAATCAACTTCCTTTTGTCTTTCAGTTTTAGTACATGACAGGAACAAGAACCAGCACAGAAATAAGTAACAGTTTGCTTTCTGGTTTTAATTAAGTTTGGCAAAACAAGGTCAGAAGAGAAGTATTTGAAGTTGCCTTGGGGATTTTTCTGACTTTTTCAGTCAAACTAATGCTAAAAATGTAAAGAMAAATATGAGATACGTGTGGTCCATCATTGTCATGGCTGTAATTGCTTCAGAATCAGCCTCGTGCTCTATAAAAGAAATGTGAGAAATTTCTGTTGGCATGTTTGTAAAATGGATTGACCCAGTGTTTACTCAGTAAAATAATTTGATGCAATCATAATCCACAGCTGGGTTTTAGCATTTGCAGAAGCCAAGAGTTGAAGGGGGRAAAAAAGAGCAAGCAAATGTTGGACGTGTTGGAAGTGTCAGAAGCATTAAGGATATTAAATATTTACAGCAAATAATTGTTTCTGCATTTTGGTCTCCAAATTAGTGTAGCTCTTGTGTGCTGGGGACGTGCTYTGTTTGTTTTCCTGAGCTGAGTGAGGCCAGGAGCTCCCTGCMCTGCTGGCACAGACACTCAGAGGCCAGGGGCTGCTCCCCCTGCCAGGCTCCTGAGGGACCAGCCCCAGAGCTCCCAGTCTGTTCCAAGGAAAGTGCAGTGGACAGTCAGGGACAGAGCATTTCCCAGCTCTGTGCCCACCCAGCTCCCACTGTTCCCCCACATCCCCTTTATCCAGAGGGTSCCAGGCACTGCAGGGTTGTGGCCCAGTGCAGCCCCAGGGCAGATCTGCAGTGTCCCAAGTGACCCATTTCAGGTGAGCTGAAAGGTGCCAAACGCTGAGCCAGAGTTTGAATGCTCCAGAAATTCAGAATCTCAGTGATTACAGAACACTTTGGAGGCCAAGAAGTTGAATAGCACTTTTAAAAGATAAATGAAAATAATTTATGATCATTATATTGGTGATAAAACAATGGCATCTGCACCTCTTTGCTTTCAGTCCTCCTGTGTTTTACTGAGGTCAATGTTGTCAGGGTCACTGCCAGCAAAACATGACAATTCCACCTCTGGGAACTGCATCCCTGTGAAGGGTGAGCAGCCCCAGGCACACAGGGAATTCAGTTCTGCATTCAGCTGGGCAGGCATGGACACTCGGGGGGCCATTGCCTCCAGAAACTCTGCCCTTGTTTCTCTGGAGAGCCTGCACAGCTGATCTCAGTCCCTGGGCTTTCAGGTACACTCAGGGCAGGTCTGAATCTAAGGGAAGTGTTTCTGCTGGCTGGCCTACAAAGAAGTGATGCCATGAATTTGCAGTAACAAAGTCATGCCTGTGTTCCAAGGTGAAGGAGAGGCTTTAAAAACATCTGAGSAATATGCATGATTTTTTTGGTGACTCTTCAGTGCTGTTCTCTCTAGAACTGTTCAAAAGCATGCTGATACACAAAAGAGATCCAATCCTTTGGGCTCAGCTACCTGCAGGGSTTTCAGCCCTTCATTCCAGCAGCCTTTCTGCTTTATCACAGTGCTCAGTGCATTTTTATCTTCCCTCATTACACACCTTTGTTTCATAAATACTTGCAATATTCATCAAAGCCCATTTTAATTAATAGATCCAGCACTTTGATTCTTAACATTTCAACCTTCTTTTTCCTCTCAGACCATTTWTCAAGTACATCTGTCAGGATTACCTCTTGCCTACAAGGAATGTTATTTGCAGTCACATCCAGATGTGAACAGAAGAATCTCTTTGCTGCCRGGGGGGGCAGTTCCTTGGCTGATCCAGAGTGGGATAATGGTTTAGGGACAGGTGATGGTGGCCCTGACTGAGGCTGGGCACACACACCAAGGCTCACTGGCCAGGAAAGCTGAGTTCCCCCCTTGCCCCTGCACAGGCCCCAGGGCTGCTCCTGTTGGTCACTGGCTGGGGGCAGCACTCTCTGTGACTGTCCCCACAAGCTCTGGGGTAAATCTGCTGTGCAGGAAACACAAACTCTGGTAGTGAGGCCTGCAGGTGCCACAGGTGCCTTTCTTGATGGGAGACCCGAGTATAAAAACAGATCTCTGTACAATAAGAGGCTGGGACAAGAGGCTTCTGTTTATCTTGAAAAGTGGGGGGAGGATTATGGATAATTGAAGGTGGGAGAAGAAAATTGCTGGATCTGAAACACAATMACATTGTCTTTCTGTCCATCAGAAAATCGATTTTCATTGCTCTTTTTCTTCAGCTGATTTGCCTTGGGGGAAGTTCATATTTTGAGATAACAAACTTCTTTTTACCTTGGCAAGCAGCTTGTAGAAACACCAATACCATTTTGCTTCTTTAACCACAATACAGTGCTGGGTGTTCAGGGTCCTTCTTTTCCTCACGTGCTGGCTTGCTGAGCTCTGGGTYTGCTGCCAAATGTGCATCCAGGATTCTGTGAGGCCTCTCCCTCCTTCATCCACACCCAGCTCTGCCTCTCCCCTCTCCTGTGCATTTCCCAGATCCTCCACCTCTCCTCCATCAAAGTCCTTCTCTTTTTAAAAACTCTGCTGACTTGTGATCCCCTCCTGACTTCAGGTTAAACACTGCACTTGGTTCATGGCTGCCTGCACATGCAAACACTTCTGGTTTTAATTAACAAATGCATAGATTGAGCTTATTACAAAGTCAGGCACAAACTGAAAGGGTTTGATGCTTTGCATTGGGTGTAATGCAGAAGGGAATAATCCTTCCCTGYTTGCAAGTACATAGCAAAGAGTGTGTCTTGGTATTGATCAAATAAAGTACATTTTATTGCAGTGTAATTACAGATGGAGAGGCAGAGAGGAACCCTTAGAACAGAGACAATTGTGTTTGGAAGAAAAATAGCTTTAGGACTGAAAACGAAAGAATATGGCTTAGCATGATAATGTTCTTTGTAGAAAGTTCTGAGCAGATCAGGACTCACTGAGTGACTCAGGATGCTGGTTTTAGTGAGCCCCTGGCTGTGTCTGAACTGAACTTGGGACTGGCAGTGGATTTATTTGGTAACCAATGCAGCCCAAGCAATTACCTAATCAAGCACACTGCCAGTCTTCATCCTCCAGGTTTCATTCTTTGCTTGGATCTTTCTGCCTTATGTGACTTGAATAAACATTTTCATAAATTCTCTGCATTTCTGTTCGGGAGTGGATGTTGATCTGTGAGCAGGTCCACAGGCAGCTGAGGGCAGTTCACTGCAGCAGCAGCACAGAATCTCGTGCAATCTGCTTTGAGCAGATTCTTGCCTCATTAAACCCAACTCAAAACTTCACAGAGTTGAAGTGGGGATTAACTTGGCCACAAGYGTTGTACTGGCCTTCTGCAGAGATCTGAAATCTTGCCAGAATTCATACCTGGAATGGGCTTGTTACAATAATTTAAATTAAGACAAGATAATGTTTTGTACTCTGAGGTGGCACAGAGGGGAAAAAGGGGCTGATCTCGTATCAAAGAAATGAAAATAAAGTGTCTGTTAAATGAGTTAACTGCAGAGCCTGAGCAGTGTGAGATGGCTCAGTGCACCTGAGCCTTGAGCTGTGAGGTGAGAGGAGCACAGCCAGGCTGTCTGCAGCTCCAGCCAGGGACGGCCCCATTCCCCTCTCATCACTCTGCTCTGCCACGTGCATTCCCCAGTGGTTGAAATTCTTTTGATCAGACCCACAGCCAGAACTGCTCATTAAAACAGCAGTTACACACATTTAGTAATTACACACGTTTTCTTATTTTCCTCTTGCTCTGTGTGAACTCGGCCATGACCCTGGGCTCAGCCGCAGTGCTGGGGTGCAGAACACCGGGATTTGTGCAGGATGTGGCYGCTGAAGGTGTCCACGGGCTCCTGCTGCCTCCTGGCAGCTGGAGGGGAAGGGGTTTGTGCAGGGCCAGGGAGCATCGTGCCCTGCCCTGAGCCCCGGGCAGGCAGAGCTGTCCCACAGCTGCTTGGGGACATTCCTGAGCCCCTGAGCTCCTGGCAGCCAGCAGAGAATGCCCAGGGCAGCTCTGGAATGGGAGGCTGAGTTGGGAATGTGCAGAAGCCCGTGGCTGAGCTCAGAGCCCAGGGAGCAGAGCTGCATCAGCCCGGGGGYTCCAGCCCTTCCCTGCCAGCCCCAGGCACGTTTCTGTCAGTGAAACACCAGTTTGGGGGTGTTTGCAAACCCTCCTGAGTGACACCWCACGGCTTCCTCACCTCCCTCTCCCTGTGGAGCTGTTTGGAAGCTTCATTTTTGGTGGAAATGGACCTTGAACACAACTGAAATATTTTTTTTATCCCATTTTTTACCCCTTTTGAGTTCTCAGTTTGTGGTGGATTGTAAATCCAAGTCAGTTCTGACTGAGGAGCACTCCAGTCCCTGAGGTTTGGATGCTGCCGCATGACAAGAGTTCCACAGGCACCATTTGCCTTTCTTCCCTCTCTCTCATCCCAGCTCTCATCACTTCCCGGGGGAATTGGTTTTATTGTGTTCCCAGCCCCTCACTTTCACACATCTGAAGCGTCACTTTTGTCTGTTCTGAAAGCCCAGCACCTGGTTATGCTCATGCTGAGCAAATGCAGTAACAGAGGCGAGGGCACAGCAATTAGAGCTCGGAGGGAATCACAGGTGGTTTCCAGGAACACCAGGCACCTCGGCACCGTGATTGCCTCGTGTTTCAAATGCTGCAAACTCTTTCAGCACCTTCCGCGGGTGTTTGCCTCACACCGAGCGGCTCCGGCCTCATTTCAATGTGAATGGGAGGTACCGAATGTTTAAATGTTTCACGGGCACACGGAGGGTTCTGCAGGGAGCAGAGCTGCTACCGTGCTGTGCTCTGTCATTGTTCACTGGTGCCACATCTGAAATCCTCCATCAGCTCCGGATGATTTTCATCCCCCCCTCTCCCTGTAGGTCTGCAGGACCTTCCCCAGAGCTGGGGAATCTGCAAGGTGCTGCTGCTTCCCCAAATCCTGCTGCGGAGCAGCTTTCATGGTATCAGAGCAGAACTGCTGCCTTCTGAGCCTGTCTTTGCACTGAGCAGCGCGGTCCAAGGCAGGCTGGGTTCCCGCAGCAGTGCTGGGTTCCTGCAGCAGTGCTGGGTCCTGCAGCAGTGCTGGCTTCCTGCAGCAGTGCTGGGTTCCCGCAGCAGTGCTGGGTCCTGGCAGCAGTGCTGGGTTCCTGCAGCAGTGCTGGGTTCCCGCAGCAGTGCCGGGTTCCTGCAGCAGTGCTGGGTCCTGGCAGCAGTGCTGGCTTCCTGCAGCAGTGCCGGGTCCTGGCAGCAGTGCCGGGTCCTGGCAGCAGTGCTGGGTTCCTGAAGCAGTGCCGGGTCCTGGCAGCAGTGCTGGGTCCTGGCAGCAGTGCTGGGTTCCTGCAGCAGTGCCGGGTCCTGGCAGCCTCCCCTCACTGGGTGCTGGCCCCTTCCCACTGCAGCAAAGGGGGTTGGAAGGAAGGGCAGCAGGGAGTCTGTGACTCAGAGCTTGCAGGGSTTTCACAGAGCCTCTCCTGAGGGCTGGAGCTCACAAGGAGGAGCCTTGTCCATGTCTCCAAAGCCTGCAGGACCTTCTGCCTTCTGCAGAGAAATTCTTGGGAGCTCACCCTACTTGAACAGTCTTTCCTGCTGGGAATTTAGGAATTATTCCAGGCATTCCATTAGGCAGGATCTTGCTCCAGGCTTTTTAATTCATCTGCCCCCCAGAATTCCATGTTTTTATCACCTTCAGCCTTTGCCAGTCTGGAGTTTTCCTTATTACATCTATCTGCTCAAAGTAATAAGTGTAGAAAAATTTTTAATGCCATCTCATTAAAAACAGAGACACTGAACCCTGCTGGAAGCCACATTAATTGTTACCTCTCTGACTTGCAGGGGATCAGGAGCCTGGGATCCTGTGAATGGTATGGACAATTCATTCTTCACACTGTTCCAGAGCTGTGCACTTAATCCTGTGTGTGCTCATTGTCAAAGTAACAAAGCTTCAGCTCTGTTCTGGCTGCTGCTGGGGACAGGTGGATAAAGGTGGGAACCCCCCTGTGTCACCAGGAGCCATCCCCTGGGGCAGGGGCTGGTGGCTGTCCCACTGAGAGCTGTGCTCCAGGTTTGGTGTGAGCCCAGGTGCCATCCCAGCTGTGCTGGGGTCCCTGGGACAGGGCCTGGCACTGCTCAGCCCCTGTGCTGAGCACACCTGTGCAGGTGAGGCAGCAGAGCTGCCCCAGGCAGGGCCCCCTCAGACACCCCCTGTTAGCAAAGAGCATTATTGAATTTACTCTGCAGAGCACCTGGGTGATGAATAACTTCAGGCCTTTAGTTAGTCACTGTAAAGGAGCTCCATAAATAATTACTGATTTACTGACAGCAATTTAGTTGGTCTAAGAACCCRAGATTAATAACACACTCTGCTTGTTCTCTGGAATAATAGCTGAGGAGCCATTTCTAAACATTATATATCTTTATCTTGGACTCTGATAACTGTCAGCTAATCCTGTCCAAAGGAGCTATGAAAGTGCAGCTAAAATGGAGATTTCTTTCCTCTCAATAAATCTCTCCCTTAGTGCCTATTTCTTGCCATAGTCAGGTTTCTAGTGAGGCAATCTTAATTTATTAGTTTAATCTGGGAAATTAGTTGCTGTAGGTTTTGGTTATATAGATCAATGGACAATAAAAACCATTTTGACTTGAGTGAGATTTCTTTTCCTTTTGCAGGGATGCAAAGAGAATACAGAATTATTTTAGACCATTATTGTTTCAGAGACTAAAATTCAAATACTAAAGAAATACTGCACTGAAACCTCTGCTAGAGGGAATCTGCTGCTGTCAAGCCATAGCTGTSTGTAACTGTGTAAAGAATCACACATTAAAAGTGTAAATAAGTAACAACTGTTGGAAGTGCCCCCTTCCCCAATACTATTATTATAAATTGTGTTTTAAAGAAAGAAAAAAGGAAGCATTTCTGAAAGCTTCTGGCTGATTTAGGAATGTAAACTGGTGACATGGGGCTGAAGCCACAGGGTTGTCTCATCAAAAACATGTCACAGTAATTGGGCCATGGCTGCTCTCTGAGCTGTTTTCAGGGTCTCATTTGCATCTGAGGATGTTTTCATGTCGGTGCCCCCATGATTTGACTCCAGGACCTGCTCAGTGCCCTTCAGGACTCTCCCAGTCACTGCTGAAAGCAGGATGGAGTGTTCAGATCCTTCAGATCCTTCAGATCCTGCTTTGTGCAATGGCACAGAAAACGTGAGGCTGCTCAGACACAGAGCCTGAGCCCTGAGCAGTGACAGAGCCCCGGGGCTGGGGCTCAGCCAAACAACAGCCACAGGAGAGCTCAGGTGCTGTCAGTGAGCCCAGTTAATGCACAGGGCACTGACCCAATGCCACAGTCCCTGTGCCAGGGAGTGAAGAGTCTGTGCCCCTGCAGTGCCCGGGGATGGCACAGCCCGCAGGAACAGGGGGGGGATGCTCTGCCCGAGCTGTGCCAGCTCCTGCCCTGTGCCACTGCCCCCAGCTGCCACTGCCACCCTCCCAGGGCCGGCCTGGAGGCACAAACCCCTCCCGGAGCAGCCCGGCCTGGGCTCTGAGCTCCCCCGGAGGTTCCTGGGCAGCTGGAGCAGCCAGAGCAGAGCCACGGCTCCCCTGGTGCTGCTGCTCCTGCTGGGAAGGGCCTGCAGCCAGAGGAGCTGCTCTTTGCCTCATAACAAATAGATTTCAGATTGTTCTTTTAGCATTTGGCTCTTTGCAGAGTTCTGCTGCTCCTCTCAAGGGCTTTGCAGGATTGGCAGGGCACCCTCACTCGGCCTTTCTGAGGCCAGGCTGCATCTCTGAGCACTTGTGTTTGCAGGGTAACAATGAGTGTTTGCTTCTTTTCCTATTTCCTGAGTGTAGAACAGAGGTGAGAATCAGGGACCTGTTTAATGGGTTGGAAAATCTGCTCTGCTACTCTGATACTGGGCTGCTGAGTACCTTGTGYTGTTTTGTTTCAGGTTAGGGCATTTCCCCTGGAACAGGACTTTGCTCATCACTGAATGCAGGATGAGGGAGAGGGTCACTCCAGASACACACACCTGGTTACAAACAGCAGCTGTTTCACCTCCCTGTTTCCATTTCTCCTGGAAATGTCCCTCATGCATTCATTAGAGAGATGATGGATCAGTGTGGCACAGATCTGGAATAAGATTCCCACCAGGAGATGTGAAAAGACAATATTGAGATAGCRAATGGAATTCTCCTCACATATGGGAGAGAAACACTGAACACACAGTGTCTCTTTCTGATTTCCACAGTTTCCTTCCTCTTACATTTCCATTCTGAAATTGCCTTTCTGTAGAAAGACCTTGTATATTTTCTTTTTTGAAATGAGATGGAAGGTAGTGTAAACTGCTGCCTTAAACAGCAAGGACTTGCTCAGGACTCCCTGCTGGTGCCGAGTGAACCACAGTAAAATTCATCCTGAGATGAACAATTTAACAAAAAGTAGCACTCCTTTTCCTTGGGCTCAGCAGCAAACTTTGATTGWGGAGGGTCTGTGTCTGTGTTTGCTCCCCAAGAACTTCTGAGTGCTGGAYCTAAACACAGAAAGTGCATGAAGGTGTGGGGGTGATTTATTCCAATATCCCAACGTTGCTTTCTTTTACCAGAAGCCAGGTTTGGTGCACAAATTCATCATGAGTTCTACCAAATGAGGAAACACACAAGAGGTGATTGAATATTTCCTGTGTATATCCTATTGCAATATCCCACTTTGTAAGGCTTCAGTGTTTCTGCAGTTAATTAGAAGATTGGAAAAATGGTTGCAAGTTKATCAGGAAGGCACACCAGCTTTTGTGACGCAGCCAAACTTCCAGTCCAGCAAATTYTGGTTTTACCCAGGGGATTCTGTTCTGGCCCCAGTGCTGGTGTGGAGCTGCCCCTGCCCTTTGCTCCTCTGAGGTGCAGCTGCTGCTGCCCCACCTGGGTTTGGGTCTGTCTGAGATCCTCCACGGGCTGGGAGGGGTCAGCCCTGCAGGCAGCAGCTCCTGGGAGAGGGGAGAGAAGGGAAGGGGCTCCTCAGCTCCTCGAGGGAACCAGTGCTCACAGAAAGTGAAACCTGCTGCCTTCCCTCCGTCTGGCATTCCAGGGAGAAGGGAGGSAAATTATTCCTTTCTCCCCAGCCACCTTTCATTTCCTTTTTTTCTCTTTTATCTGCTTTTCCTCATGATGCTGATTGCAAATGTTGCCTTTTCTGACAGAGAACTGGGCTGCTCTGGCTGAGATAACAAGCACGTGCTCTTTCTGCCACTTTCTTTATATAAAATAACTTCTCTTATTCTATTTGCTTTGCTGCCAGTTCTTATCTGGAATTTGGATCRTAAACCAGGACGGTCTTTTTCCAGGAACACTGAACAATATCATGTCTGATGAATTGTGAGGATATTTTTTTAYTTTGTTCTGAATTTTATGATGTTTCAAAATAGATTTGGTAACTATTCATGYCCTATAGAAAAGACAGAAACAAAAGCCCTTTATCTCTTCATTTCTGGCTGCTGTGCTGACTTGTTTTAAAGTGTTGTCTGTCCTTTCTTTATTGAAAAWTGGCTTTTTCTGGTGACACTGGTGTGGGTCAAGGTCTGATCCAAAGTTTACTGCAGTTAGTACCCAAACTTTTGCTGAGTGCTATCTGTATCTATAATAATAATAATAAATAGTGTGTAAACACTGTAAATACAGCACACAAAACTGCTCAGAGGATACCTTGCACAGATTAGGGCACAGGTCACTGTTCTGTCGTTAAATCTCCTGATGTCTTGCACTGCTGGGGAGAAGTGGATGAATTTTGGGCTGAGCTGCTCCAGGGTTTGCTGCTTTCAGCACCCAGCAGCTCCAGGACTCTCCTGCCGTGGTTGTTGTGGTGTTTGGCTCTGGGGCCCAGAGAATCCAGGGGACCCCAGGGAAGGGTCTGGGGGGGCAGAGAGCCCCGGGCAGGAGGGGCCAATTCCCACTGCTGCAGAGGAGCCCTGGCACAGCCCTCAGCAAGGGCTTCATTTCTCCATTTCYTCATTTCTCTAGGATGCCAATGAAATTATGAATAAGGAAATCCATTTTGAGTGCTGCTGGCAGCTTGGGTTTCCATGGAGACTGCTGACCTGCAGTGGGGAGGGCAGSCCTGGCTGGGAGGGGCTGGCACTGATGGAAGTACAGCAAATTACAGCTGTGCACATCTGGAGCAGCCTTTATCCGGGTGCTCTGAATTTCTGGATCAATTGTTCCCCTCTCCAGATAAATCCTGGGTTTGCTGCACCCTTGCAGGTTGTGGGAGAGCAGTGCAAGAAGCATTGCCTCAGCCAAGGGGGGGACAGCAGGCCTGGCCAAGGCTCAGAGCTCTGCTGGCTGTGAGGGGTAAAGGGTGAATAACCTTCTATGGTTGGTATTATTATGTTATTATTATTATGTTATTATTATTATCTGTTCACCTTCCCTGCCTGTGCCCATGGCGAGGTGCTGGGAGCAGAGCACTGGCTTCACCTGAGGGGCAAATAATGATAATTATTCCTTATTGTTAGAGAGTCAAAGCCAAGAGGGCAGCAGGAGRTTCTCAGAGCAGGAGCCACAAAGCAGAGGGCAGGTGAGGGCTGGGGTGGGTTCAGCTGCTGCTGATTTCATCAGAAACACCCTCAGGTGGCCCCAGCCCCAGCAGTCAATTGATGCTGATTCACAACACCTGAGAGCTCCTCCCCAGAGTGTCTGGAGAGGGTTTGCTCAGAAGAACCTTGGCCAAGGATGGTTTCTGGATGTGAGTGTTCACAAATAAGCTGCTTACCCCCTTCATGGACAAAKTCCTGTTTTTCACAGAGCCTCAGGCCCCAGCCAGGCAGAGCAGAGCTGAAGGAGGAAAGGAAAATGCAGATTGCAGAGGGGCATTTGCAGTATCTGAGGTAAGTTCTGGCAGGACCAGGTAAGAAATGTCTGAGGAGTTAAATGAACTCAGGAGGCGTTTATGGGGAGGGAAGGGAAGTAATCAGCTTAACAGAATGAAGGGGGAGCAGGACCTGTGAACAAATTTGATTGCCAGGAAGGGAGCCCAGCTGCCTCTCACATCCCAGACAAACAGTCTGACTTGCAATTACTTTCATTGCGTGAACCCCACCATCTGCAGGGAGGAAAGCAGAAGGGAGAAGTGGAGGTAACATCCCCTCTTCCCTATGGCAGCCCCAAAATGAACCCTTGCAAAGGCAGCAGTACCTGTGGCCCCTGTGGGAGGCAGTGGTCTGTGTTTGTGACATCTGCTGCAGTCTCACTTGAATTGGTGATGCCAGAKAGGGGAGACTGAGACGTTTGGGCAATGACTGCACGAGTGACACAAAAGGAATTGTTCTTACAGGATTGTGGGAGGCACCTAGTGGTGGTGATGCACTTCAAGGATGTTAATTGCCAAAGAGACAACTGAAATGTGCTGATTTTTAAAGGTCATGAACTAAAAATACAACTCAAACTGRAAACGTTAAAAAAGTATTACAATTGTTTGTAGCTAATGGGCAGGTTAGAAATGTAGGTCTCAAATAGCTGAARGAACAGGATGCTGTCTGTTTATGCAGTGTAAACAAGGGGCCTTCCCACTCTCCCTGGCAAGGTGCAGTGGCTCACAAATTACAGCACACAGAGAGTTTATCTGCTTCCCAGTGTGCATCTCCCGTGGTGTCATTACCGAGGCTGTTATCTGAAAAAAATAACTCTATTAAATGAAGAACTCTGATATGGGGGAAGAAAATCATCTCAGTTTCCTTGTTAAATGACTGCTCTGATGCACAGCCAGAGGGGACTGTGCTTTCCAGGCAGTTAGATGTTCACAGGACCAAACATTTTCCTAATGAGGTTATTAAAGTTGCAGTGCAGTGTTTTGTTGCTGGTCATTGTGAGTTGTGGGTGATGGAGAGCCGCGGGGGAAGCTCAGGAGGTCTCAGGTGAGCTCCTCAGAGGGGTTCCAGGTGAGGAGGCAGCTCCAGGAGGGGCAGAGCTGCTGCAGGCAGGGCTGGGAGCAGCACCGAGGCCATCGTCCTTGCCTTGGGCTCTGCTGTGCCAGCACCTCTGGGGCCCTGGGGACACCTCAGAGCTCTGCCCCCAGCCCCAGGGCAAAGCTGCAGCGCTCCAGGCTCCTCCTGGTGCCCGCCCCTCCCGTGGGCAGCGACTGAGGGTGAGTGTGGTTTCAGAAGCTGCTTCGTTTTGAACTGCTGTGGATTCAAGGAGAAATTATTCACACAAGTGGCTTTTGTGAAGTCATGTTATCCTTTCTGTCCACTGAACTGCTCCTGAGTGGCTCCCCCGATGCGAGTAATCTCTGCTCTGAAGACAGCAGAGCACAGCAGGAGTTGTTTTCYTCTGCAGCACAAACGTGTCCTGCCCTGGGTGTGAGGCAGGGACTGTTCAGGGAGTGAAACAATAACTGAGCTTGACAGAAACGCCCTCAGACAACCAGAAAGCAGCTCCCACACTAATTTTCCATCTGCATCATAGAACTGAATGCAGAAACCCAGATCTGTGATGGTCTGGGTGATTCCTGCTCCCCTACTGATGGAAACCAGAAGGAAACCCCACACTGCTACAGTGGGGTGGCTTTTTGTTTTATTCTGTATTTTCCTACAGAGCATTATCAGCATGAACTAATAAAACCAGGGGTTTGCAGTGGCAGAGGTGTGAATTGTGCTGCAGTTTGGTTTGGGTTTTTTGGTTGGTTGGTTGTTTTTTGTTTGTTTGTTTTTGTGGGTTTTTTGTGGGTTTGTTTCTTTGTGTGTTTTTGTTTATTTGTTTTTTTTTGGTGCATGTTTTTGTTTGGGTTTTTTGGTCTGGAACTGTTGTGTGCTTTATTCTCTGTTTGTGAGTAGATACCAGCAAATGCTTCACCTGGAGGGTGCTTGAGGAGCACAGGCAGTGCCCAGTCAAGCCTGAACTCATTCAGTAAGAACAGAGAATAGCAGGGGTGAGAGAAGACAGCAGCTGCCTTTGGTACAGGGGAGTGAGAGAGCCCAGAGCAGCTCCTGGGGAAGCACAGGCAGGGATTGRGGCAGGGATTGGGGCAGGGATTGGGGCAGGGATCCAGGCACAGACCCAGGCACAGCCTCACTCAGCCCCCAGGGCTCCCTGCTCTGCCCCTGGCAGCACCTGGGGAAGGTGCTGGTGGCAGTGGCACATTTAGACTTTATAATCATCCCTGACAAGATGAAATATGGCCTCTGGATTCCAAGAACATATGGGATTGTTGGGAGGGAAAATGGTGTGAACAAGGGCAATTACAGCAATCAGTGCCTGTGACACCACAGCCAGGCAGCCAAGCAGAACACAGATAGAATGAAAACATTTTTAAAGGCAAATATGATGTCAGCCAGAGCCAAAATGATTGGATTTATTACTCTGCCATGAATGATAAATGTTAATAACCTCTGTGTTTCACAAAAGAGCAAGACAGGTTTCTTTTATGTACACCTTGCTACATGATTTTAAAGGATAGGAAGGGAGGAAGGTTTATTRGAAGAGAATGAAAAACCTTTCTCATCTAAATTCCAATCTTTAATTTCTCAGCACATAATTGCTGTAGTTATTTTCCCCACCTCAGCACAGAGGAGGCAGCTGGCAGTGTGTTAATGATCACAGAGTGAGCTGCAGGGCTGCAGCCTGGCAGGGGCTGGGCAGGGATGGGACATTCCTGCATTTGCACTGTCAGGTTCAAGTGCAATAATCAGGTTTTCACACAAGTGTTAGGTAAGAACCCATCACTTCTGACCTGCTGTGGGCTGAGACCATTCCAGAGCCAAAACCAGGCCTGGCCCTGGCTCTGCCCTGGCCCAGGGTTGTGTTCCTGCTGCTCCTCTGGCTGCAGGTTTCACACAGGAATGACAGGCAAAGCTCTGCTGTGTAACTGCAGCAATAAACAGGGAGCACTGATAGGGAACCTTCATTTCATGCTGTTGTTTACAACCCATGTCAAAGGAATAAATGTAACAAATACAAAGTAATTGTAGGAAATTAAGATTTCTTATTTATTTGAGGGGGAAAAAACAAAACTAAATTATTTTACTGCTTACTGGCAAAGTAATCCTTGCTACATTACCTATTTTTAAAACTCACATTTCATTCAATTAAGATTTCATACTATTGACAAAATGATGCTGTCCAAAAAAAATATTGTAATAGCTGCTATATACAAGCCCATAAATAAACTGCAAGATTTTCAAGCTTCAAGAGACTGAGGACAGGAAGAGATTGTTTAAAGATTCATTTGAGCATTTCTTATTCAGAACATTTGCTGCGTTCAGTACCAAGGAAAACAAACAAAAAGAATGGATATGGATGGCAACAAAGGCATTTGTGCTTTGTGGGGATTCTCACCAGTTTGTCAGGAGCAGGAGCAGCCCCATCCCAGTGCAGGGGGATGAATCCAGTGCTCCAGAGCTCTGGGCCATGGCCAGGCAGGCCCCAGCAGGGGASTCACAGCTCCTCAGCACTTCCAGAACCAAACACTTTCCCATGGTTTTGGTGAACTGTTCTAAACCAGAGCACAGCTGGGTGAAAAGCTGATTCAGCCCTTTGTGCCACTGCCACTTTGTGCTGTCACTGCTTTGTCCCTTCTTTGGGCTCCTCTCAAATGGACCTGGGCACTCACAAAGTGACCAAAACAGCACAGGAGGAAATGCAGGAAATGGAATTGTGCAGAGGGGAATACTCTTAACAATTAGGATTGGGGAAATACAAAACAAAACAAAACAAACAAAAAAACCACCCAAACAAACAAAGAAAACCCCCCCTTTTCTGTGTTGTCTGGTTCATTCACAGAACTTTGTGCTATAATACAATGATTAGAAATGATCAAGGAGGGTTTCAATCTCAGTGGTCACAGTGTAAAAAACCAAAGACAAACAGACCAACCCCAGAAGCACTGCAGTGCTGTTTGTGTGCTAATTAGCTAATTAGCACACCCACCTTGGCAGTGGAGGGGCTGGAACTGCTGCTCCCTGCAGCCCTGGCCCCCTTGCAGCACTCAGATTAAACACCACACTGTGCACTCTGAATCAACTTCACTTTGGTAATTCTGTAAGGTAATAAATGTAAACAGAGAGAGCACAGCAAGTCTGGAACAGTCTCATTACAACATCACAATGGGAAGCATTTCATTTTAGAGCATAAAAACCCATCTTTTCAGAGGTATGTTGCTTTCCCTCAGTTGTGGGAGCTGGAATGATTCAGAGAGCAATAAGCCCTGCTTGTGTTTCCATCACTGCTGACAAATCCATCCAGTGTATGTTTGTGTGGTCACTTCAGGCTGAGGTGGCAGCTCTGGAGGCAGAGGGCTGTGCACTCAAATCAACACTGAATTCCCAATTGCTCAGGCACTGATGAAACCCCAGTCCTCTGCTGGTGCCAGCAGTGAGCAGGAGCTGCTGGGCAGGTGTCACAGGTGCTGGGCAGGTGTCACAGGTGCTGGGCAGGTGTCACAGGTGCCTGGCTGTCCCTGGGGAGCTGCTGTCACACTGCTGACAAATCCATGCGGTTTGCTGAGCTCCTGTCCCAGGGGCTCAGCTTGGAGGGGGCTGAGCCTGGCCTGTTCCCACTCATCTGCAAAATAAAACAGTATAGAAAATCGATTCATCTCTTTTGCCAAGCCACTCTTGCCTGGATGAAATRAAAGCTTGAAAGCATCTATTCACATTACAGTGTTGTCACAGGGTGTGGGGAGCAAATGCCATAAAGGATTTTTAAACAGTTATTGCCAGGATCTGAGGTGATTGGCAACGATCACTTAATAATACCTATCACTTCAGATGTCTGGTTCTTTATGAAAACAAATGTCTCCTGTCTCAGGACAACCTGAGCAGAGCTAGSAAAGGATATTCACGTGCTGGCTCAAGAGTAGGAATGCCCCAGCAGAGCAGCACATTGCCAAAATGCTGCTGGAATGCACAAGTCCATGACAATTGGTGGAAAAGCCTGACTGAACCATATCCAGAGCTCAGAAAGCTGTGTCTGCTTTTGTTTGATTGCTTCCCAGAAAGCAGAGTTTTGTCCTTGGCTTTCAGAACAGGCACTGGAGCTGCAGCTTCATGCTTGCTGCTCCCAGCTGTCTACACCTGGCATTAGGCAGGGACTAAAAATGCCCATGGGCCTGCTCTGTTCTTCCCAACAGAATTTAATGTGGGACACTCAAATGCAATGGGGGGAAAAGGAGCAGCACTTACAATGTCTGAGTTGAAGGGCTTCACGTTGATGTTGCGTGTTGAGCTGCTGGTGAGGGACCACACCTTGGTTTTGTGCTTAAAGGCAGCTCTGACCTTTGGCAGAAACATGACAGCAGCTGRAAAAGTTGTGTTCATCTCCACAGGTGCAGCCTGCAGCCATTTCCCCTTTTCCCTTGCTGCACACAAATGTCCCTGTGCCATGGAAAAACCCACCCTACACCTTTCTCTGCCTTCATGSACCTGGCACCAGGCTCCTCCTCCTTTCTGAGCAAACACAGCCCCAGGCTGGAGCAGGACACTGCATGAGCAGCATCCAAAGTGTGCTTTGCTGACAATAACATTTCTTTACTCCCTGGAGCTGTGACAGAGCCCCCCAGAGTGAGTCCTGCTCCACTTTTGAACCTCCCCACGCCTGCCCAGCCCCTCCAGCTCCCAGGACAGCTCCTGACCCCTGAACTGCTCCTCTTGCCTTTGTTCTGTGTTTCAAACCTTGCTTATGCTAATTAAAACAAATGTCAAGCGTGGGTAAAAATGCTGCAAGTGACAAAGGCAGAAGAGTCATGGATTAATGAAAAGGAAACCAGTGACACAGCAGGCAGTGATGATGGAGAAAGTCTGTCCTTGCTTCACACCTGTGTTCTTTGAATTTGGTGACACCRAAGTTGTTCACACCACTTGGTTACCTACCTCTGAGTTCAGAAGGCAGTGAAACAGGAACATGAAAAATCCCTGAAAACAGAAAAAAGGGAGAAGGTGAGGTCTGGCTGYGAAAACTCAAATACAGTAACTCAGTTCTGTACAGAACAGGCAGCCCCAGAAATATCTGAGAGCACTAAAGCAGAGTGTCCCCAGTGAAACCTGCAGCTTTAGTTACTGTGGGCCTTGTCTGGAGCTACACCTGCAAAAAAACACCCCCTAAACTTYGCTGTACTCAAGGAAAAATCTGGCTGAAAATGTGCTGAAATTCTTGTTTCATGACAAGRGAACTTTTTGTTTGTGGTTGCAAAGACCAAGGAGAAGGAAATGCTCTTAGGGAAACACCAGATCAGGAATTTTCAGATTAGAAAAGCAAGGAATTAGCACTTGGAAAATTTCCATGGCAGAATTCTGCTATCTTTGGACTTTTAGTGGAAAGGCCTCATCCCTTTCCCTCACAAAATACTTTTATTTTCCTGGCCATAACAACCAATAACCCTGAGTAAAATACCCTTACTTTTGTATCCATAGTGCTGTTTGTTCCCAAGACAAGAAAGGATTTCCTTCCTTTCCAGGAAATTGTTTTTTCTTCCTCTTTGTAGCCACAGTTTGGGGAAGAACTGTAGCACACCTACAGGGGGATGCTCTATGGAATGTCAGCTTRAAGCCAAGCAGGAGTTCACACTCCTGTTGGACAGGGCTGTTTTCCTGGCTGCCAGGAGGATGAGGGCTGAGCTCCCTGCAGGCAGGAATCCTGCACAGCACAGGGAATCCACTTTGATCTCTCCCACAAACTTCAGTTTGCTTCCATTTAGTGTCAGTAATGAAGCCTCAGATGGGCACTGAGGAACTGGCCTGGTGTCTCTCCTGAAGAGCCCAGCCCGTGGTACACAGTGCTGGAAAATGAATTCCATTTCATTTCTGAAGCTCAGGGCTGTCTCATTCATGYAATTATTGCTGTTGGAAGCAGAGGAGTGGGGTACAAGTTCTCTCAGAGAAAGACAAGCAGCTGCCAGCTCTCTGTGCTGAGCACAGACTTGAGAGAGGAAGGAACACAGAACAAAATGCACTGAGCACAAACATGTGAAAACATTACTAATGATCCATTCAGTTGGATCTCACARGCACTTCTGTAGCCATAAATTTTCCCACCAGGTACTTACTTGCAGTGAATTAAAAACAGCAAATATATACTGGAACACCAGAGCGTGGGCATTGACAGCCAAAATGCCAAAGATCCAGGAGCTGCCCAGGATTGGCAGGAGAACAGCCACRGCTTTGGCTGTCAGTCTGCAGAGGAAATGAAAACAGCACCTCGTGGTGAGGCCATTACAGAAATGTCAGCCCCCACACCCAGGAGTTTGTCAATTATGTTCTGGCAGCAGGCAGAACTCTTCATTGCTGTGAAATTCTTTTAATGAGCAAGTTTTTAATTATTTTTTCATCAGTGAAAATGGGGCTAACAGAGCGTTGGTGTCACACAGGATAAATACAGATGGTGAGTCAGTAACTGAGGGAGCAGGGGAAGATCTGAGAGATGGTCAGAAGAATAGAAAATGTAAAAACACTGCAGCCATATCCTCAGTGTGCAGAGAAGTTTCTTAGTGGGGAGCCAAGAGCAGGAGTCACARAGCAGTGAGCACTGCACATGCAGCCCCAGCACTGGCCTGTCCACTCTGCAATCACCCAAAACCCATCACCCCACAGGGCACAGCATTCCTGCCAGCCAGGCCCTGCCAGGAGCCCAGGGCAGTTTCCCCTCAGGCAGGAGCAGAACCTTTGCACACCTGGGCACAGTTCAGGGACAGCTCTGAGAGCACAAACTTCTCCTCCTGGGAGCTGAGCACAATTGTACAGGACAGAGAGAAGGGAGCAGTCCCTGTGTGAAAGCTGTGCCAAGGCAGAGCTGATCCAGCTCCCAGCCCCACAAACCCTGAGCTCCTGCAGCCCCTGGGCTCCTGCACGTTTATCACATGGAGGCTTTGAAACACCAGGGAGTTCAGTCTGTGGCACAGACAGAAGCCAAGGGGCAGGAAGGAACAGGGGTGGTGAGGAACTAAAAGCCAGKCCTTGCTTGCTAAAGCCATGCTTTTGTAGAAATAATCAGATTTCTCCTGAGCTGGAAACCTGTGCAAGGGAGATTGATGTCCTGCTCGTGCCCCTGGTACAGATCAAAGCACTCACTGAGAGAAATGCAATTCATTTATGACTATCTGAGGGACAGCTCTGCCTACAATTCTCTTAAATCTCATTAAGGATTTCTGAATTTTCACCAAGTTACTGCATAGCTTTCTATACTCACATGCTTGGATTTTCATCCTGTGTARGAAATTATTAATTCAAGGTGTTTATGAGCTTCACCTACCAATCAAAGGACCCGGCTCYACAGTTCCCTGGTGCTCATTTATCTTCTTCCACTTACCCCTGCCCTTCCTACCCTTATTCCATTTTAATCTTTGAACTTTAAGAAAGAAAAATACTAACTATAAAATGCTGCCTCAGGATGCCATTAAGGTAGCGAGGTTAAAAACCCCCAGAAATAYAGAAGTTAATGTTGCATGAGGTGCATTAATTCTGACACACTGCACATACTTCATTTATTTTTTTTTAATTCCCGTTTTTCTTTGCTACATGAATATTTTAGTGGATTAGTTCTGGTACACTAAGATATAGAGCACAATCAAATGGATGCTGGTTTTGGAGAAGGAACACTTCCCCATGCATGCAATCTAAAAAAASCAGCCCCTAGCATCAATGGAGCTTGGTATTGTCCATAAAACTGATGGCTGGAAGCAGTGACTGGGGGCAGGGGCTGGGCTGGCATTGCAGACACTGCTTCAGCCCCTCCAGCACTTCATCAACCTCACCAGRAGCTTTCTTCTTGTGCCCAAATGTGTCAGAAAGCAAAAAGGCCATGTAAATTAGTCCTGAGTGCCCCTGCTCCTGCTCTGGCCATTCACAGCCTGTTTCCCACACACACCTCTCAAAGCTCTCCTGCAGCCCAGTGGCACCAAGTCTGGTGAGGTTTTGTGTCTCTGAACACACTGAGGGATCACTCCTGGAAGGAATTCAYTTGGCAAAAAGCAAATCCAGCCCAGAATCTCCTTTCTAGTGTGACACTCTGCCAAGTATTTTCTTTTAGGTAAATACCTGTCATTACTTAGACAATTCTGGAAAACACAGAAATACTTAGAGTCTGATTAAACTTTTATACCAGAGAATATGGGAAAGCCTGTGGGATGTTATTATCTGTACACAGACACTCTCTGTCAGTTCAGGCTGTGCTTTGGGCTGCTCTCACTCTGCCCCAGCACCAAAACCTCCTCAGCTGTGTCCTGCACCCCCTGTGCCCTGCCCCCAGGCTGCAGGAGCTGCCAGGTCCTGGCAGCTCACTGCTGTCCCACTCCCCTRAGCACTCGTGGCTGAACCCAGAGTGGAGTTCCTTGGAAAATCCTCACTGAATTCCCAGCCMCGCCCCTGGCAGAGCAGCATTAACTGTCTCATTCATTGCCAAGCTGTCCATGCAACATCCACTCACCCTTTCCATCTCCAGGTGAAAAAAAACCCATTTTTCTTCCCTTTTCCTGTTCTTGGGGTTGAGTTCTGTTTCCTGAGAAGTAAAACCTGCTCACTGGAGGTCTTTTCCCATCCTAATTTCTGCAATTGTATTTTTTACAGTTGCTTTTGTTTCAGCCCTGAGCTCAGGGCAGGATTGTGCTGTGCTCTGTGTCCCTTGCCGGAGCCAGGCTGTCAGGCAGCACTTTAACCCAGCTGCAATCAGTCAGCAGGGCAGGGGAGGTTTGCTGAGCTGGAGAATGACCTCAGCTGTGCTGCAGCCCCGGTGTGCAAGAAGCTCTGAGATGAGTTTTCATTCCCAACATCATCTGAAATCATTGCCCASTCACTGCAGTGAGCAGGGGCCCTTTTCCAAGGGCAGAGCTGAGCCYTGSAGTGCCCCAGTGTTTGCACTYGGTGTGSAGCTGCTGGGATTGCTCCCTTTGCCYGTTCTGCYCCTGCCCTGAGCCCTGTGGGTGTTCACACCAGGGCACCCTGCAGGAAAGGARCCAAATCCCARCTCAGCAACCCCCAGATGTGCTCCCCACACTGCCTGGGGTGACATCAGAGCAGGCTGTGGGTGTTCACTCGATGAAATGAAGCTCTGGACTCTGCCAGACACCTCGAGCCCATGGGCAGAACTTYCCTCCTCAGAGGAGGGGTTTGCTCTGCTCCTGGCTCCAAGCAGCAGCTCAGGAATTCCTGCAGACACACCGAGCTCCCCTTTGTCCTGGCTGCACAGAAACCRGGCTGATGGCACAAGGAATGGATTTAATCAGCGCATCCACAGCTGCTTACCTAATCCTGAACAGGCAGAACTATAGCAAATTAAAGGAAAAAAAGGACAAAACTAATAACTGCAGAGGCCATTTCCCATTTCCCAAATGTTATTTGCACTCCCAAAATAATGGTGTGAATCTGACTAAGAACCATTTACAGTCACTTCAGATCATTGCTTTCTTGTGGGTGTCATTTATAACCCAGGAAGAGGCTGCTAAATGGAAGCACTGTAGCTACAGAAAAAAAGAAATCCAGGCTGCAACAGCAACTAAATTCAGATTGATTTTTAYCATAGGAGTGGGAAGGGAGGTGGAATTGTTCCTTTTCTGTCACCCACAGTGATTCCCAGCCTGCCCTCTCACCACAGACCCCCACAAGAAGCAGATGTTGCCAAAGCAGCTCCAGTGCCTTCCCAAATCTCCAGTGCCTTCAGCAGGCACAGCATCTGCCCAGAGAACAGGAGGAGGCCTGGGCTCAGGTCTCTCTTTTGCCTAAGGGCCTGCACTTTCCATCTTTGCAGAAAAGCATTTTGACTCCCTGCTTGATGTTCATTCTTCCCAGTTGAACCTGCCCCACTCACATTGAATAATTAAACATTCCTGGCTCAGAGGGAGAAGGTGAACTCCACAGATTAGTCACAAGGCACTCCCTGAGAGAGGAGAGCCCTACCTAATCCTTGCTTTATTAATATTTCTGAGTTTATATTAAATATTCAGTAGAGCAGGGACTGAAACTCAAGTCTCACTTCAAATCCCCATCAAGCCAGACAAAATTAAGGCCACGACCAGAAATGGAGCTGCCTTAGGAATTTTAATCTTGAGAAGGCAATTGCAGCACTGACTTCTGACTTCAGCACCTGAACCAGGGAGTGAGGAACCCCTGCCTTGCTGAGGCTTCCCACTGACCAAGGCCCCTGTCACCTCCATTGCTTCCAGATTCTAAAAATACAAACAAAAAAGAAAGWAAAACAAGTTTTCAAGGGAACAAAAAAGCTTCTGAGCTAGTTACTGACTCCCTGAAGAGACTCGGAACTCCATCACCAGAGGCTTTTAGCAGTGCCTGTGTTGTACACACATTTCAGGATTGTCAGAGCAATTACACAGCCATTTCCCACTCCTCAGCTGCACAGCTGGGWGGTTCTGCAGCCTGCAACACCCAGGAAAAGCAGCTTCCTCGGGAACCTGTGGGTTTGGCAAATATCTCTGCCTTTTAGCTCGAAGTCAGTGGGACCCATACTTTAATTTAGGATGGCAAAGCAACAATCACATCAGATCATGAGGAAGATTTGTGTGGAWTGACATTCACCCCCTGAGAGCTGAGCTYTGGAAGTGATCTCCTGACCCAGAGAGTCTCAGTGACCCTTCATTATGCAAGGAGATCACAGAACAATCCCCCTCCTGTTTCCATGGCAGCAGCAGGGCTCAGGGTCAGGCACAGGGGCTGGGGAAGGGAAGGGGTGTTCTGAGTGATGCTGTGAGCTCTGCCTGGGGCAGGGCAGGGCTGGGGAAGGGAAGGGGTGTTCTCAGTGATCTCTGTGAGCTCTGCCTGCAGCAGGGCAGGCACAGGATCAGGGTCAGGCACAGGGACTGTTCTGAGTGAAGCTGTGAGCTCTGCCTGCAGCAGGGCAGGCACAGGGCTGGGGCCTTGCCTGGCCCTGCCCCACACACCAGGAGAGTGTTCTCACATTCCTGTGCTTTACCACCTGACTTACCTGCCTTGTTCATTATTTCTAATACTGCTCCAAAGGAAAAGTGCTTTTTTAGTCTGTTTCTTTCATTAAAATATGTTTCTGCCTCACATCTTTTTCAACTGAAAAGCATTGGGAATAATGTTCAATTTCTATTTCCAGAACACCTGTAACATCAATATTGTTAATGGCATTTTATTGCTTACCTGGAGAGCACCTGAAAGTTTTAAAGATACTAAGATAGTAGCTTTTCTTTATTGTAATTACCTGTACTTTCCATTTGTTTAGTGCTATTTTCAGAGCGTTTTATTGGGCAAATCTGTAAATCACACTTAGCTAAGAGCTGTGTCAGACTGGGCAGTGATTTACAAGTTGCCCAGAGCTCTGCACAAGGCACATGCTTAAATAACATTTCTATTCTGCAATGCCACAACTACAATATTTGCTCTTATTATTCTGCATGAAGCTGACACAGAGTTCCAGGATTATAAATTGGAGCCCAGGGTGTAAATGAAGCAGTTCAAGCAAACTCTGGAGGTTATTGCTGCTCCCAGGGAATGGCCCCGCTCTGTGATAAACGAGCAGTGTTTAATTGGTACCCTGGAACCAGGCTGTGACTCACAGCCCCCTCCTCCCACCAGCACTTTCAGGGCTGAAAATCTGATATTAAAAGATGGAAAACTAAATCCAGCCAGGACATTTTAAAAACAAATTAAGGGGAAGTTCAAAGCTGTGGATTTCCAAAGCSCGAAGCTCTCTGTGGTTACAGGAGCACAGGGGAGAAGCTGTCCTGCAGAGAGCTCTGCAGGCAGGGGCACTGCAGGGACACCCCAAGCACTGCTCTCAGGTGTCTCCATGTCCTTTGCTAACAACATTTGAGCCCTCTCCTGGCCCTGTGTGCCACCAGGAGTCACAGCAGTGCCCCAGCCTGGGGCAGGGCCCAGCAGAGAGGTTCTGTCCCCATAAATGCTGTGGGATTCCTGCACTGTCTGCAGGACACCCCATGGGAGCCCAGGCCAGGTTACACCTGCAGGGCCCTGCAGGCTGCCAGGGACCCAGGCATTGATCCAGGCAGAGGTCAGTGAGTACAACACTGATTTCTGGACATTCCCACCCAGAGAAGGTGAGAAAGAGCTGGGGGTGCCTTGGTATGGCCCCTTCCCTCACACCCCTCACCCCTTCACTGATTCTGGGGTGTTCCCAGCCAGCTTCCAGCACAGGGATTTCATAACCAGGTTTACMTAAACCTTATTCTATCCTGACATTCAGAGGTGCAAATAAACATGACTAAGCAYCTCTAATAAAAGTTGGCTTATCTTTATACTCAGAAAAAACCAGCACCTCTTCACRATGAAGTTTTCCCTGTGTATTTTGTACCCATTTGTTTTGCCTTGCTGCCCTTCCTYACACAGAAAGAAACTGCACAAGGACCAGAGCTGCTTGTTCCTTTGGAGCCAATGTSCACAGGCCCTGGAGCAGCAGATCCTGCCCAAGAAGCAGTGACAGAAAACTTCCCAGCAAGGGCAGTTCTGGCTCAGGAGGAGAGAGCCAAGACAAGAATAAGCTGTGGGAGGGTCACAGAGCCTCTGACCCAGCTCAGACAGGGCTGGTGTTGCTCCTGGCAGCAGAATTAGCCCTGGCAGGCAGGGTACAACCACCTGTGAGAGCTCTCCAGGTGATCAGATCCATGGATTTGCAACCCCCTTTCACTACAGGAAGCTTCAGGATATTTGATTTTTTTCCATCGGTTGAAGCCTGTTGCTCTTTGTCCCTGTTTCTCTCGTTTTGCAGAGTAGCTCCTCTCTGCAGCTGTGCTGTTCATTCTCCTCCCAAAATGTGCCTGAACAATCCCAGTGTGGCCTGGAGCCTCTCTGCAGTGCTGTGACTCTCAGCACTGCCATTACTGCCAGTATGGGCTCTAAGAGATTAGCACTTCCTCATTAATGCCCTCATTGTCAGCATTCAAACCCCTGTTATTTTTAGTCCAAAACCCCRAGTCTAATAAGGAGACACCCAAAGTGCATTTGTATTTGTGATATTCAATGAGCCACAGATGTAATTAGGCTGCAGACACTGTCATTGGCAGCAGCACCTCGGCTCACTCGCTGTCACTGCTCAGCACTTGTGTTGTAATTATTGCCTTTGTTGCCTGTCAGCTCTGTCAGCTCTGCTCCTCCTCCCCACAGCTCCTGGAGGAGCTTCACTGATGCTCTGAGGCCACGTTCAGTGAGCTCCTCACACCCAGGGAGGAACAGGAGCTGCTGAGAGCAGATTTGGCCTGTCACTGCTGTGCCTCAGGGATGCYTCTCCTTCAGCAAGTGGGAACAGCTCCCTGCTTTGGCATTGGAGCACACAGAGCAGGTGCTCCCTGTCCCTGAGGGTGCTGCAAACATCTGCCACCCAGRCAGGCACAGAAAGGATTCCCCAGTGCTGTGCAGTCTGAATCCCTGCTGAAGGGTTTGCAGRTTGTAACTTGCTCCTCACCTTCCTTGTGGAAGCAGATTAAAAAAAAACCCAAACAATTCTCCGATGGCATCCCCAAGAGGTGGAATTCAGCTCTGGAGGAGATGATGGAATGGCTTTGGCAGGGGAGCTCTGGTGAGAGCTTCAAGCAATGCTGTGATTGGCAAGGACATKCTGCAAAAATGAACAGCTGGGAATAATCCTCAGCACCAGGAGTCTTTGGGCACCAAATGACACAAACCAGGGCTGGAATCACAAGAACAAAATACACAAATACACAGCAAATACCCAGGAGCTCTGAGGACAGCAGCTGATGTGAAAGCACCCAGGTTATCAGCACTGACACCGGGATTTGTGTCCCAGGAGGTGGCAGGGCTGGGAGGCGGGGGGTGTTTATAAACACAGGGGGAGAGGAGGCAGGGCTGGATCAGYGATTAAAGGCAGGAGCGATGTGTGGAGCTGCAGGGCCGGGATGGCTGTGCCAAGTGCTCGGGAATGGCCATTGCTGCCTGAGAGTGCAGATCCCTGCACCCCGAGCTGCTGCACCACCGCTCCCGGCCCAGGGAAAGCCAGCCCTGCCTGCCTGAGCCCCGCCTGCCTGAGCCCCGCCTGCCTGAGCCCCGCCTGCCTGAGCCCCGCCTGCCTGAGCCCCGCCTGCCTGAGCCGCGCCTGCCTGAGCCGCGCCTGCCTGAGCCCGGCCTGGCTGCTCCTGGCCCGGGGAAAGCTCTCCGTGCTCTGCTCGAACACCCAAAGCAAGGCTTGCATTAAAGCCACAGGCTGCAGCTGCACTTTCCTGTCCCCGGGCTGTGATGCATTAAACGATGCAATGGAGCTCACACACAGCTCCATTTTTGGGGACATAACACAGACAGGACTCACTGTGCTCAGCCTCTCCTGGAGCCCTGTGCTCCCAGGCACCACAGCCACTGCCATTTGGTCCAATTTTCACTCATTAGTTTAACTAAACAGAAATCATAGTTCTCCATTGAAGAACTGTTTTACTMTTTCACTGAGTTTGGGGGATGAATAAAATAACAAAATGAAAGAAAGACCAGGGTAAAAAGCTAAGAAATATTTCTAATTTTGCAGTAATTGCTTTCTCCATGAATGATTATGATAGCTATCATTTTCAGTTCACTGAGTGCTGAAGTGCACARTTTATAAAAAAGACAGAGATTTTTCCAGCCCATTGGACCATTTCAGAGTAAGCAGTGAGAATGCATTTAATAAGAGTTGGACTTGGCAGTTTATTCAAGAAAAGTTAATTAAACTGTCTCTTCWGGACAACAGAAAGCAGAAGTGAAGTGGCTGGGAAATCACAGGGGCTGCCTGGATGTGGTGTCTGCTCCTGCACTGAATCCATGTTCCTGCAGGAGGGACAGGCTGGGCTCTGCTTCCTGAGCTGCAATTCCTGTCCTGCAGTGCAGACACACCTGGGGGAGTTCCTGGTGTGACACCTTAACCCTGGTATTGCCAGGGAACTCGGGAAGGGAAATCCTGACCTTGCCAAATGTCACCAGGCCAGAGGTGTCCATGGGATGTGCATTTCCAGCACTGCCACCCTGGGCTCTGCTCTGCCTGGCACTGGCAGTCACTGCCCTGCAAAAAGCAGTGACACTTGRGAAGGGTGGGGCACCCAGCAAAAAAACCTCATTGAGGCCCTCATACATCAGAGAGTGTGCTGAGGAAAGTCTCAGATGCAGCAGAAATAAGAAAAGGAGTTCAAATAGTTCATAACTCAAAATGTCATCATGTGCCTTTTCAAGCACATGAGCAATTCCATTAAACTAATCTGCTTTAATTGCATTAAGCTTAGAGAGGCTACTCATATGCTTAAACTCAAACATATGATTAGTTATGTCCCCAAAAAATGAATGGGTAATTCAAACAAATGCTGTATGTATGCATTTAAATGTTTCAAGGTATGAGGTGCAGCATTCTATAAACGGAAGCATTTAAATTAGCTTTTTGGCAGAAAATCTCTTCCCTGGGTGCAAAACGTCCCCAGTAAGCCACAGCTGAATTCTTGCTCAAAATTATTTTGCTGGGAGTCAGTAGCTAATCCTCTGATAAAAGGTTCAGAATAATCAGTCTCCACTAAAGGAAAAGTTCCTATTCTATGCATGTGTTTGCTAAGCTTCAGAAACAATACCAAAAGCCTGTTCTTAAGTAAATTCAAGTCATAAATAGGAGATGATAATAATTCTTTGCTCAGCTTTTCCAGTAAACTGCTCTGGCAGAATTAAAGTTTCAGACACTAAAAGGAGTAGCTATTTTCACACACATAGGAAAATTACTACAGTGACCAAATACTCACAGTTCAGACTGTCACAGCACTCTGTTATGCTTTAATTAGTGCCTCTGATCATAAACTGTTTAATTGCATTCATTTTGCCTTAAATTACTGGTGTATTGCAGTTTATGATTCATAAAAGCTTAGTGTTTTATGTTGTAAATTCATGTCAGGGGCACTATTTGTATTTATTTTAACCAAACAGGTGAGCAGAGCAGAGCAGTGGAGGCAGAACAAGGTGTGCAGCAGGATTCTCTGCTGCTCCTGTGAGACCAGCAGCACGTCAGCCTGGAGAGGTCAGTAACTGCTTCTGGGGGAAATGGCAGTGGGGCAGGTGAATAATAAATTGATTCTATGACAGAAAAGGAATTTTGTGCACAACTTTCTTTTCTGTTTTGGCTTTTCAGCCTGAGGTTTGTCAGATGCTGCCTGGGGAGCAGAGCTGTGGCCCAGCCTGGAGCACACTGCAGTGTCTGAGGGGCCCTGCTGCCACAGGGAAAATCAGGAACAAGGTATGAAATCATCACAGCAGTTTGGTGCTGTTTGTTGCCAAGAGAAACCAGCCCTGTTGGTAACATCCACCTGCATTGCCAAGTAACTTTTCAGAACCTAAATGTGCTCCAGCACCTCTCCAGCAATGAGCAGCCTTTCTGAGTGATGCCATCCTGACTCAGATGTGAAAAATCCTGGCACAAAGAGCATCTCTGAGCCAGGGCACTGGACAAGTCTCATTCTCAGCAGTTATATCATCCCAAATCCACAGCTGTAATATTTGGGCTAAGAACAYACACTCCTCATTAAAAGCATTGCATCTTGTTCCTAGGCCAGTCATTCATAAATTGATTTACTTACAGGCACACACASAGTTAACAATAAATAATCTGTGTTAGTGTGCAGGGTGTATTGAATCAACTCCTTGCAATAAATAMAATATCCAGGCACAGGGAGCAATCTCTGCAGCTCCTCCTGCACTCATGGAGTTGTGTCTTTGTCTTCATACTTCTAACAGTGCATGAAAATTGGCATTGACAATAAACAGTTATTTGCTTCCCAAGTTTTTATATTTCCTTTGTATTTCTGAAGGTCACAGGAACTCAGCCAAACCTGAAACAGTCATTTTAATTCCCAGGCCTCTCATTTCACTGCAGTGTAATTATCATATGGATTTTTGTGTGGACTTATTTACTGTTTTTCTTCTCCTGTTGAATAAGTGTACAATAACTAAACTAACTTCCATTAGGTAACTGTCACCAATATTTAAAACTTAATGACATTTTCAAAATTACATAAGTAATCCAAGCATAAAAATATTCTTTATAATACCATTTCAGACCTGTGGCACCAAACCCTTATCACACAATAACCTGTGCCTCAGAAACATTAAACACAAGKCATCATCACATTTTTCTTCATCTAAGTTCCATATTCTTTTATTTATATACACTGTCATTTCTCTATTTGGACTAAAGCATCTTTAGGAGATCCAAAATGSAATATTCAACATCTTCATTTAGCCTCATTGAATTATCTCCTTAGCTGCACACATGTAATCTCTCTCTRTATTCCAGAAATCAGAATTTATACTTGTATATTCAGAGATAGCTTTGTGCCTGCCTTACATTTCCCCTCCAGACTTGCYAGTGCTGTTTTAAAGATGATTCACTCTCAGAGGCCACCACCCCAGGRGGCTCAAGGCACTGTGATATAAAGATCTGCTTGAATTTAGGCACACATTTAAATCCAGTGTAAGTCTGTGTGCTTTGCAGTGTCAAGAGAGTCTTAAAGATAAGCATATGCCCAAATATTGTACTGAACTGGGGCTGGAAAAAAGCTTTATCCTCACAAGGAGCAGAAGAGTTGCAATAACCCAGGGCAGATTAATGGGGCTCTGTGAAATTCAGCTTTTGACTCCAGCAGGAAGAGGAAAGTCTCCATGAATAGAAGGGAAATAATGAATGAGCTGATGCAGGGGACTGTGCCAGGCAGGGGAGCACTGCAGCTCCTGCTGGAGCAGGGGTTCCACCCTGTGCAGCTTCCAGCTTTAATGGACCAGGGTAATGCTGCATGCCAGGGCAGGGCACCTTCAGCACTGTGTGCTCTGTGCACACAGGGGGGATGCCAGAGCTGAGGGAGARGCCCAGGGTGCAGCTCTGCTCCTGGGAGATTGCTCTGACAACTGAAGGAGAAAAACTTACTTGAAGGCATTGGCATCTCCATGGACCTTGTAGTTGTCAGCACTGATCCTGGAGATGACCCTGGTGACAGCAATGAGGATGCCAATGTTCACCTGCAGGAGAGGAGGGAACTTGGTGAGGAAGGCAGAGTGTGAGGTGCTGCCCTGAGGGGATTGCACAGACACTGCAGGAAGCAGGAACCTTCTGTGCTGTCCTCATTTGKCCAGAGAGGTTCCCAGGGTGGCACTGGGGGAGTTTGCCCTGTGCCAATGATTTCCACCCCACAGAAAAGCTCTTGCTTTTCTCTTCCCTTCAGGAGCAGCCTTGCCTGGTTAGGAACAGCCTGGGCTGGTGCTCAGGATCCCCAGCACACAAATCAATACAATAAATAAATACCCTGTAATGAATGGCAGCTGACAGATCAGAGCTGCAGGACCTTCCCCAGCAAGGGTCTGAATTCTCTTTGGTTTTGTGCTGCCCACACTGCAGAGAGCTCCTCTCCTGCCACACCTCGGGGTCTGCAGCTCCTGCTGCTGACAGAACCTGCTTGCAATTTAGGTACAGGACCATTTGAAAGGAGCAATGGGAAAAATATGTTAAATCTGAACTCTGCTCCTCWAAGGCTCCACTGCTTTTGATGCCAGGTCCAGCAGAAACATCAATAAAATGAAAAGAATTCCCAACAGAAAAGTAGGAAATCTTGAAAAGACTAACACTGAAAATGTTCAACAAAAGAAAGTTTGTGCTGGAGTCACAGGTGAAGGAAGAAGGAAATCTTTATCACTTAAAGGAAATATGGCAAAGACTGTCTTGCTGTGCAAAGACCTTGGGTTTAAAGAAAAAAAAAAGTAGACAATGTGAAGGTGAAAGACAGATTTCCCCACTCCTGTCCAAAGCTGCACATCAGCTACAAAGCATCAAGAGTRGAACAAAACTATCCTCAACTACAGAACCAAAGGAAAGACTTCAAATAAAGAGCTGTTCCTCAGTTAAAACTCAATAATCATCCTCTACTTTGACATAAATATTCTAATTCTGAGGATGAGAGGGTGAATTAAAGTTGTTCAAATTTGATTATAATGATTTCTTTGGGTGTTTTTCAAATCTTCTGAGCCCTTTTTAATTTTAGGTTTCTAAGGGCAGCTCATCCCCTGCTGTAGAAGCAGAGCAGATCTGTAAGAGCTGGTTTTTGCCATGGCTCTGGAGTTTCTCCCAAGGGTATCCTGTGGACTGTCAGCTCCTAAACAACAAATGTTCTTGTTCAATCAGCTTTGCAGAGATAAGAGGGGAAATTCAATGGTTTTGGGATAATTTTCCCTATTCCTACCAAATCATGTTTGGTAAATAACTTCTACCAAGCCTTTGAGGTGGTAGTGAGCATTTTTGAGAGAACCATTTCAGTGCCATGCTCAGAGCCCTGCAAGCCCTCACTCCAACTGCACCACCAGGAAAATAAGAATTCCCAGGGAAAGCAGCAGAGGGGCCGTGCCCAGGATGTGCTCCTCACTCCCTGCCTGCAGCTCCCTGCTCACAGAGCCTTCCCACACAATCCCTTCACTCTGCCCTGCCTGTGGGAACACACCAAGGCAGCAGATGGCTGATWACAAACAAAGCCTTCTGCCACAAGTTTTAATGTCTTGTGTCAAAAATCCAGGTGCTTTGTTTTTTTCCACTGAAGACAAGTCCCAGGACAKCTTGGGCTGAGCTCAGTTTGGATTGCAAATTAATTGCAAAGGGTTTTGTGAAGCTGCTTTAGGAGGATGGTTTAGAGGCCTGTGTGCTGTGGTTTGGGTTGTGGGGAGAGATCTTTAAACCTTGAGATGTAGGGAGAAGCCAAAAGACCTACACACAGAAGGAGCTACTTCCTTCATCATGTGCCTTGACTGAAAGCCCAAGGAGAGAGCAGRTTTGGTGTGGGGATTGTGTGAGTTAGTGCCTCCAAAGGGATGTGTGAGTGTTCCCCCAGGCACACTCCCTCACACCACTCAGCTTCAGGCTCCCTGGTGCCTGCAGTGCCTGTGGGGCTGGGTCTGCCTCAGCTCTGGGGACAGCAGCAYCCCCTGCTCTCCTCACAGCATAATCCTTTCTCTTGGCAGACACACTGTGCACTGGACTAGTCAAAAACTGCTTGTTGAGAAGTATTTTCAGCCTTAAATGCAGTTTATGCAACTGGTGGCTAATCTGTCATTGAAAGAACACAGGCACACATGCACACACACTGACAGTGCTCAGCCCTGTTATTTCCCCACAGGCACTAACACATTTTTCAGCTGCAATATCCCRTGCCCAGAGAGGTGATTTGTCAGCTCACTTGCTGCTATTTTGGGCAGAGCTGGGTTTAGGCTATTTAACAAATTGCTYTGCATGGATCAACCTTGTGAGCTCACTCTTTCTCTTGCAGAAAGTGTTTGTATCCCTACAAGAACATAATTGGAGCTGCACAGAAGTTATCTAGCACAGGTCAGGGGCAGTTAAACTCTCCCTSTGAGCTGCCTGCAGATTGTGCTGGCTCAGGGGAGTGAGACTTCACTGCCTGCTGTGTTCTGGCTCCCACCACCCTGGGCAGCAGCCTGGGGAGCTTTGGTGTTACTGATGTGAGGAGGGGACACCTGAATATCAGATTATTTTAATTGCTGTCCAATCAATATCTGCAGGCCTTTGAATGCCAGCTCACACAGAGTTCAGGGTGCAGCTCCAGCTCTGCTGGGGACCCTCTCCCCTGGGGCACTCCCAAACACCAGTGGGGTGGGATGAGGCTTTCAGCTGCCACTGCTGGGTGCAAAACCCAGAGTCTGCTCTTTTGGGGGCTTTTCCTGACAACTGCTGAAACCCCCAGCAGCATTAGGTGATTAACGACCCCAGCACGGCTGTCCCACAGCTTCAGGTCCTATCTCTGTCTCTGAATGATGACACTACCAGAGTTAATTAATGAGAATTAATATGCACAGACTGATCCACACCCACACACAACACAGAATCTCAGAGCAGGAACCAAGGATTTCTGGAGAACTGAGGGCTGCAGGTTCCCAGGGTGTGACCCAGGCCCCAGGCAGTGCTGCAGGCACAGCTGCTGTGCTGGTACCTACCAGAATCACAAACACTGCTGGTACCTACCAGAATCACAAACACTGCTGGTACCTACCAGAATCACAAACATTTGGTACCTACCAGAATCACAAACATTTGGTACCTACCAGAATCACAAACATGGCTGGTGCCACAAATGCCCAGATTGCTCCATCCTCCAGTGAGAGCCAGCAGCTGCAGGGAAAGCACAGTGGGTTTGGAGTCATTGCATTAGCAATGGTATTAATTAAGAAAACCCCAACTTATGACACAACTAAAAGAGAGTGCAAGAAGACTGGTGAATTTGGAAAGCAGGGGATGTGAGGCACATCAGGAAAAAGCTCCTGTTCCTCTCTCACTGGGGGATCCAGGGTGGGATCTCACGGATTTGCAGTGGGGTTTCCATACTCACTTGCCACTTTCTCCATAGCTGTCCAGGGATGCTGTGACAGAAATGACACAGATCAGCAGAGGGCAGCCTGCAGAAAGGCAGTGCAGAGGCAATATTAGCAAGAAAAGCCATCTCCCAGTAAGCCCTGCAAGTTCTGCTGAATTCTGTATGAGCAGAATAGTTCAGTCATTTTCAAATCCTAACTTGCCATCCTCCTGCAGCTGCCAAATCCAACATGTTTTAATCAACTGATACCACACAAACAAAATGGCTTTTTAATAAATGACTGGTTTAACTGTTCCACTGAATCACTGCACTTCTGCTCCTGGTGCCACAGCAATGACACAGGAATGACACAGGAATTACACAGGAATTACACAGCAATGACACAGGAATGACACAGGAATGACACAGGAATTATTACACAGAGCAGTTGTGCTCCTGTTGTGCCCCTTCACTGCAGGCCAGGAGGCCAGGGGTTTATTAACTGCCAGCAGTTCTGAGCACAATAAAACCCATCCCTTCAAATATTAAATGATTGCCTGTTAATTCTGCTATGATTTAATAAAATGGGAAGGTCTGAGCTGTTATCACCTTACAGAATTTAATAAACAGGTCCCAGACAGAGTATTAGACATGATAGCTTAAAGTTTCAATTTTCTTTTTAATTCTTTAGGTTTTTGAGGGTTTTACAGAATTCTCTGACAGGCAATTTCTGCTTAATTTTACCACTATCATCCTTCACAAATTGTGTAAAGTTTTCCAGTACTGGCAGAAATATCATTTTTGGAAGAAGTATTTTCATTTTCTCTACTAAATGCTTACCCCATCCAATTCCATAATAATACAAGTGCTTGCTTTCTTCTGACCCAAATACTTTGATCACCATGCTGTASAGATGAAATCCTTCCACCAGCATCCATGCAAATGCACTCAGGAAGAAAAAATGAAGGAGAATGGCCAGTATCTTGCAAGGCAGCTAAATTAAGAGTAAAAATGAATACATTAGTTCTTTGTGATGCAGTCACATTGGTTTTCTTTTCTTTTTCTATAGACATTTACAGGTTAAATGCTAAATCACTGAAGCAAAACTGTCTTAAAAAGAAAGCAATAGACAATTTCATTTTTCTGCATTTTCAGATAGCTTCAGAGTAACAAATCCTCTTACCTTAAAAAAAAGCCAAACCCTAACATTGCCAAGTGTGATGTGGAAATCCAAATGTGTTACTTATTTTTAACAGCAGGAGCAAAACTCACAACTAAAATCTGCAAGATATCTAGGAAACCAAACCTCAGAGTCTGCMTCTGCTTGTGAGCCTGTAGTGAACACAGAGAGGTGCAGGTGTTGTCCTGTGCCCCACTGCCTGCTTTCCCTTCAGCTGCTCCTCTCAGCAAAATCTGGGTTTTTCTCTGAGCCCCCGAGCAGCCTGGCTTAGCAAAGCAGGAGAAACAAATCCTTTCCTCTTCCTCACTCCTCAGGCCTTTCCTCACTCACTGCTTTCCCTTTCCCCACTCATTCCTTTCCCTTTCCCCACTCATTCCTTTTCCCTTCCTCCCTCATTCCTTTTCCCCTCCTCCCTCATTCCTTTCCCTTCCTCCCTCACAGCCTTCCCTTGCTCAGATGTTCACCAGGAGCTCCCTTTGCTGGGAGAGCTGGGCTGTGCTGGCATTTCATTCTTTCTGTTGATGATTTGGGATTTTGTACTGCAATGAAAATGGGAACGTTGGGATTTGGTACATAATGAAAATTGAGGCTTTCCTGTGCTGACTCACTTGGACTGGTGCAAGGACATTCTAATGCAAATCCAGTGGGACTGCATATATTCAAAAGCAATAAATTTGGGGTTAATTCGTGTAAGTGAGAGCTGGATGTGGTTTAGTATTTCACAAAGTTCAGTGACATATTATTAAACCAGATTAGCTTATTGACAAAAGCTGTAAAAGCCTTTCCAGTTAATTTTATCATAAGGCTATAAAATCCATTTTAATGCCTTTTGATTTCTACCAGAAGATTAGTCCACAAAAATATAAATGCAACATAAAGCTGACTTACAGGCTAGTTCTGTCAAATGGATAATTTCCAACCCCTGGGTAGCCAAACAATATGAATCACAAAACAGCTGAAAAACAACACACAGTGAAGTAGCAGGTGGTTGGTCTGTATATAATTTTGTATAATACCTACTTGCAGATTTGTACATAAAATCCATAGCAAACTTGCTGCTCCTTATGGAGGGGTTTTATTGGTGGGTGGGTTTTTTTGGTGGGGTGTGGTTTTTTTGGGTTGGGGTATTTTTTTTGCCTTAATTATTGCTTAGAAGTTACTCTTATGTGACAAAATTGCCTTCTATAAAAGCTCTGAGAGGCTGGGCCTTTGCACACAGAGCCCAGGCACGTCCCTCTTGCTGCTCCATGTGGAACTCCCCACTTCCAGCAGATACTCCTGCAAAGGCAGCTCCTGTTCTGCTGCTCCATGTGGAACTCCCCACTTCCAGCAG
>CADDXX010000479.1:234559-285544 GCA_902810485.1 Alauda arvensis
GGAACTCCCCACTTCCAGCAGGACACTCCTGCAAAGGCAGCTCCTGTTCCTGCTCCATGTGGAACTCCCCACTTCCAGCAGGACACTCCTGCAAAGGCAGCTCCTGTTCTGCTGCTCTTGGAGCTCACATGCAGAGGTGTGAAGCAGAGGCAGCACAGCCAGCAGCAGCTCTGTGCTGCTATGGGAGCTGCAGGCTCTCAGAGGGCCTCCCAGAAATTACTTTTTTGTTTCACTGAGGACAGTGTAAAATAGATAGTTTCATAGATCTGTCACACACAGGCTCAGCTCAGCCCCTGGCACCTGGGGCAGGTGGCACAGAGGGTCCCAGCACTGGCAGAGCCTGGCAGAGGCAAGGATTGCAAACTCGCAGGCTCCAGAGCAAACAGTGCCCCCGTTTCTGTGGAGGCCCCATTAGCAGTTCAATTAAAGGTGCTCAGGCTGCTGCCARAGCCGCTGAGAAGGGCTGGGAGCAGGGAAGGACAGGACACCAATAAAAGGATGGATCCCAAAGCCCCGGGTTYCAGCTGCCAGCACTTCCATGGTGTTTGTCATGTGTCAGATCTTTACAGGGCTATCCCAGACAATTACAGCTGCTCAGAGGAGGCAGGGCTGGGAAATCCAGGGAGTCCCTGGAGCATTCATTTCACAAAGCTCCTGCTGTTGAACAGGTCTCACTTTGCTGTGCTGCTGTCCCGACTTCACCAAAGCAGCTCGGAATGGCTTTTAGAGCAAACCTGCCCGTGTTAAAGTGCAGCTGCAGTGTGTGAGAGCACAGAACCCAGCAGGAGCGTGGGTGTGAGCACCGCGGGGAAATGTGGGTGGCACCGGTTCCCTGGGGAGAGCAGGCTCTGCCCACACCCAGCAGCAGCAGGGAAATGTCACTCTGCCTTCACTGACCCGAGGAGATGTGCCCCTGCTAAAGAGGCATTCACACACCCCTGCAGGGACTCAGCTGAATTGTCTGAAAATTTGGGATGGATGAAAACGAAAAACCTGTGAGAAGAGGAAACACTGCTACGCTGAGTGAACCTTSCATTGCCCTCAAGCCTTTGTCCTTTCAACACGGGCTTAGCTCTCCACTTAAAGAGGATTATTTTCATGCCTGGTTTCTGCTGTCTTCAGTTTCATCTTTTGCTGCTCTCCAATGTCTCCATTTCATTTTTCCTTCTGAACCATCCCCTCTCATTTTCTCCCTTGCACATTGCATGACTCATTCAGGACCCACCTGAATGTTAAGCAGCAAAAGAATATGAACTTAGTTTTCCAAAGTGCTTTTAGATCCTCAGGTAATGACTGCCTGTGCMAACCAGACATTACAGTATTTTATAAACTGAACAGAAATTCAGGGGATCCCAYTGCAGCTGAATATAAATTTAGGTAGCTGTTGTATTGGCAAAATGAACAATGTGCAAACCTCATATTTCCTTCCACTGAGATAAAACACCACCACCACCCCAATAACAGAAATCACTGGCTGCTTCTCAAAAATATTGTGAGGCAACAGCTGGTCACACAAGTAGCCAAGTTTTTACCAGCACAAACACAGAGCACCCTGGAAGTTGATTGTAAAATCAGGCGTTTTTCTGCTCTTCAGGTGGAACTTTCCGTCAAAGACCTTATGTTACTTTAAATTATGTTTTTTTAAATTTACAGTGGAAAGAAATTGGTTTTACTGGCATGTGATGCTGTTAACTTGGCCCATTTGTCTGAATCTGCCCCAGCTGTTTCAGATTTCAGTTCCATGGTTCAGATCCTGGTGCTCTGCCCAGGGAGCTGCCCCTGGAGCAGGAGGGCATCTTTGGGCTGAGGTGAGTTAAACACGGGGCTCAGGGGGAGGAAACCTGCCCAGGTGTGGCAGGAGGGCCCCAGTGCAGCTGCCCCTCCCAGCAGGGCCCCAGTGGCACTCACGGTTGCAGGGCTGAGCTGGAAGCTGGTGAGCAGCAGCACCTGGGCCAGCAGCACAGCACAGGACAGGTTGGCATGGATGTGGTAGCGCTGGTTCCGCATGGTGCTGACAGACCTGGGGACAACAAACAAACACCTGAGCACAGACCTGGGGACACACAAATACCTGGGTTTGTTTTGTTGGTATTTGCTGTTTTGTTGGTATTTGTTGGTATTTGTTGTTTTGTTGGTATTTGTTGGTATTTGTTTTGTTGGTATTTGCCTGCATGGGCAATGAGGGAATGTGAAAAGATGTCTGTTCCAATTCTGATTTACACAAATAGAACTTCTGAGCACAGGAACAATAGCTCCATGTACAGATGGGCAGTGCCTGTCTTGTCAGAGACCTGGCTGTGGTTTCAACATCATCTGAACATATCTCTCTTGGCTTTTCGAAAACCAGCTGGAAATCTGACAAGAACAGGCTTTCCTGGAAGTCTGCTGACCTCGTGTTTCTGTTCTCATCCAGAAATAGGAAACAGAAAACAAAAACATTGATCTGAACATCTCAGGCCTTGCCTTCAGTTCTGCTCTCTTTAAAAAACAAACAGTSCTGGTGATAACAGGTTCCTGCCTGCTGCCCTGCTCTTTGGGAAGGGAATGAAGAGGGAGATGACAAGAGGTATCAGGATCCCCAAAAGTAACCCAAAGGATGCTCTGCCTGTGCCAGTCCCTAATGAGCTCCATGTGCCACAAGCTGGGCAGTGTCACCCAGGAGGGGAGCAGAGCCCTCCAGGAAGGGGATGGAGTAGCAAAGAACTTGCCAGATTCTTCTCCACTTATGTCACAGTCATGTAACATCACATTGCAAAATTCCCCTTCAGCTGCTTCATGAGACCCTGCTCTGCAGTGACAAGATAACCAGACTGCTTGGAATTGGCACTTGGAGGATGCTGTGTGTAGGTGTTTAACCCTGTGACAGCTCCAAGCTCCCTCCCAAGCCTTCTGCTGGCCTCCAGTTCCTTGAGGAGTTTTCAGCCCTGCTGCAGCAACACCTCCTCCTTTTGCTCCTTTTTCCTTTCTGAACATTCTCACATCCAGTTTTGCACTCAGACTGAAATGGAGCAGATCATCCCCTCAGCCCAAACATGCCAACAGCWCARTGCCAGATGGGCAGAKGCTGCACTTATTTACAGTGGATYTTGCCACACGTTATGCTCTTAATCCAAGTATGACCAGCACAGATCTTGGAACTTGGAAATAATACAGGCTCTGGAAGAAAACAAGCAGTGCAATCAGCTTACTGAGCTTCAGCAAGTCCTTTTCCCTAGAAACTGGCCTCTGGATGTCCAAAATACATGCTTAGGCAGAGAAAACAAAACTTGAACTCTGAAGTGGGAGCAATATTGTTTAGTGTGAGAAAGGAGACAAGAATCCCACTCCTTGCTGTGCTCCCAGAGTGCTGCACACCCTTGGACCAGTTGCTTCACCCTTAGTCAGGTTTTCTGGTTTTTATTTAGACACAAACCTTTATGAAARCTGTTTTCCAGAAATGTTTGTATCAAGCCCAGCTGGGCCTCAAACTCYTTTGTCACTCCTGGAACATGAACAGGAATAAAAGGCCTGAGTGCCCTGGGGCAGAAACGTGCCCAGCACAGAGCCCCCACAGGGGCTGCCCTGACCCAGAGGGTTTAACCCGAGGCAGGCAGTGATTTCAGGCTGTTTGCAGGGTCCCTCAGCACTGCAGGGACACAGAAAGCAGCTGCTGGGGAGCACTGACAGCCTGTGTGAGGTCATTGTGTACAAATTGTGTCGAACAAAGGCCAGGCAGCCGGTGCTGACTGAGACTTCCTTACTGGGCATTCCTTCCCCTGCCTCACAGACAGGAGTGGGACAGCAGAAACCCTGCCTGTGCACCCCAGCAACCCAGAGATGTRGGGACAGGGGGTGTCCTGCACTCCCTGCTCACACTGTGCTGGGGACCAGACTAAAACAAASCTCCCTGCAACATCCCTGAACTATGGCAAAGCATGGCCAGTTTAAAAACAATGAAAAATCTCTGAGGAGATGGAGATAACTCACTGTATAAAGACCATCCCTTTTCAGGGAATGAAAGTAAGTTAGAAATGACCAACCAAGTGTTACAAATGCACGTGCAGGATGTAATTGAGGAAGGCTGGAGGATGAATAGCCTTTGTTCTATGTGAGTGCTCTGGTGTGTGTGAGCTGTGTGCAGGGTGCAGGGGCAGTACTCACGAGAGCACGGCGAATGTCACCAGCGTGATGGCCAGGCACACGATGGACAGGGCACAGCCGATGTAAGTGATGGACGACAGGGCCACCTGGTGTTCCCTGCTGAGCTGTGCACGGGGAGAGAGCAAAACACGGCCTGTTAGTGGGGGTGACACTGCGGGGAGCAGGTGACACTGCAGTGAATGAGTGTGTGACACTGCGGGGAGCAGGTGACACTGCAGGGAGTGTGTGACACTGCAGGGAGTGTGTGTGACACTGCAGGGAGTGTGTGTGTGTGACACTGCAGTGTGTGTGACACTGCAGGGAGTGTGTGTGTGTGACAATGCAGTGTGTGGATGTGTGACACTGCAGTGTGTGTGCCACTGCAGCAGAACACAGTGTGGAACCCCCAAGAGGCCCCAGTGTGAGGCTGAAGCTCGGCTCCCAGCCCCTGCTTGTCCCCACAGCCCCTCTGGGGAGGCAGTGCCACGGCTGTGGCCATTGCTCTGGAATTCTGTGCAGTTTGATGCCAGTGTTGCTGCTGTGCACAGGAGCTGTGCCACACCTGCACACAGCCAGTGCAGGAGCAGCACTCTGCTGTGCCCATTCATCTTACAGCCATCAGTGTTTCCATTCTCCATGCAATACAAGGATGACAAAAAGGCCACACCCAGCAGGTTTAATATGTAATAAGTAGAACAGAGCCAGGCAGGAAAAAGCTTTCTCATCCTAGAAGAATTTTCAAACATTTTTCCTGACTTGATTTTGGACAGACTTGACATTTTCATAAACTGAAGGGAAAAAAAATAGTCAATCAAAAGGTTTTGATTTTGATGCTTGAAGTACTCTGTTTCTATTTCAATCTCGATTAACTATTAATTAAATTCCAAGCTGAAAACGCACTCAAAAGATTTCTTTACTATAAAACATACTAAAAGGAATGATGTATTTCCCAAAACTTCTTTACAGCAACTTTATCTAATAAAAACTAGTCCTTTCACATATGTTTGGGATTTTCTATTATTTTCCACACACACAATAAAGCTTCCCACCCAAATGAAGTATTTCATTAGAGATGATCAAACTGCAGCAGTTCCACCAATAAACTGCCCATTAAAATTCCTTTGAGRGGAGGGACATAAGGTGCCATGTGGTAATGGGGAAACACAAACAGACCAAAGGATGTGCATGGAGATTTTGGCTGTAATKATGTGCCAGCTGCAGCAGCTCTGTGTGGGGAGCCCTGTGACCTGCTCAGCAATCAGGGAGCCATCAGGGGATGAGCAGCACTGACACACAACTGTTGCCATGGTGTTCCTGTTCCTAGGAAATGGGATGCAACTCCTGAGGACTTATTCTCTTTCAGCCAAAGACAAATTTCTTTTCCCTGACTGGACAGCATCAATTGCAGAAACAAAAGAGTTCTGTGTGCTGGAAGAGCTCAAAAGCTCCAGGTAATTCCTCCAAGAGAGCTCCTATCATCCCTCATCCCYCAGAGAAGCCGTGTGCAGGCATTCTGCACAGAATATTCCTGAAATAGGAATGATCTGGGTGCTAAATGGGGCAGTTTGGAGRTGATTTCCTCATCAGGTCTATTCATGCCCGAAGTGCATGGACCTCATTTCCTGATCTCTCCAGCAGACACTTTTCCCTGGCTACAGGTGGTCACAGTTCTACAGAAGGAGGAGGGGAGCCCAGGGAGCTTTTCAGATTAAAACTCTGAAATCAGCATTTCAAGGCTTTCTTTCACTCCTTTCACTCCCAGAGTCCTTCAGCCAGAAAATGTTCCCTAGTGCTTTCCATGTGCTAAGGTGTTCCATCCCCCCAAAAATCAATGTTTGGGKTTTTTTTCCCATAGTAATCCAAAAGAAGATGATGATCACACAGATAATTTTTTCTCTCTAATTTCTCTAATGTCATGTTTCTAAGAAAGCCTCTYTCTGGGCTTTAGTTCAGTCTTTCTCCAGAAACCACTGCAGGGCAAGACAAAATGTGAATCAAGTTCTCACAAGTGAGCCTCTATTACTTTAAAATGAAAAAGGGGAAAAAATATCACTTCTACAAGAAAATATAGAAGATTCACTGAAACCTGAAATAACCTACACAGGTCCCTGCATCTGTGAGCTGCAAATTGCTCTTGCTCTGGTGAGCACAAGCCCAATGTGGTGAGGCTTTGGGAATGATCTCCTGAATCAATACTCACATCAGTGTGGTAACTGCTTCTTCAGAAGCAGCACAGCTGCAGGTCACCTCTGCTGAGTGAGGGGCAGAGCTGTGGCCAGCTCTGAACCCTTCTGGGTTGTTACAAGGACAATTCCAAATGTGGATAYACCTGGAGTGAGAACTGCACCTTTCCAGGGTCAGTCCCCATGCTCCTGCTCTGAGCTCAGCAGTGCTAAGCAGTGCAGGGACTCCTTTCCTGAGGGACAGCAAGGGCAGGGATGGGCTGTGATGGCACAGAGGGGTGGAACTGCTGAGCCCCCAGCTCTTGAGGGTGTGAGGGACAGCTGTGGCCAGCTGTGGCCAGCTGTGAGCCCTTCTGAGCTGGCACAAGGGCCCAGGGAAGCCTGCAGCAGCTGATCCCAAGGCAGCAGCTGGGCTGGAGGGGCAGCAGGGGGAATTGCTGGATATTAGGAACAAGATTTTTTGGGAATGAATGATGAAGCACTGGAATGCTCTGCCAGGGGAGTGGTGGGGTCCCCATCCCTGGAGGTGTTKAAACAAAGCCTGGAGGTGGCACCAGGGTTTACTGAGGTGTTGGGGCTGGGCTGGACTCAGTGATCCTGGAGGTCTCTTCCAACCTGTGATTCTGTGATTCTGTGARAGCAGCTCCTCCCTGTGCAGGAGGTGAACTGCAGGGGAGAGAACACAGCAGGAAAGAAGGGATTGCAGGGGGATGGTTTGCAGGGGGTGCAGCCTCATTGCAGGGCTGTGGGAAGGAGGGAACAGAACCTGTAATTAAAGACATCAGAAAGCTCTCAGATCCCAGCTGTCACAGCACATCTGGATGGGGTGTGTTCTCATTTCAAGGGATAACAAGGAGCAATTTGTCAGAAGTACCTGGGTTGTCAAAGCACTGGGCCTCATTAATTAGGAAACGATTTCAATAAATTCCAGGGCTCTGATAAAGGCTGCTTTTACCTTACCTCAGCTTGTCTTTTTGAAAGTTTACAGACTTCCTGCGTGATGTGGAATATAAAACAGTAATTTGGGATGTTCTTGTAGTCAGCACAAAAACTCTAATCAAGCTGAAATGCTATTATTGAAGAAAATAGCATTAAAAAGTACCAAATAAAACACTGAGCAATCTGTGAAGCAGTCCCATGAGCCTGACTCTCACACTTCTCCCAATCTACATTTAATTATTCTTCTCTTCTCAAATATTTTGCTTCCTTGGGTTTATTTGGTCATTCTTTTACTCTGAAAAGCCAGGAAATGAGCTCATCCAGTTGTGTCAGCAGTCACCAAGGACAGATGTTCCTCAGTTTCAGCTTTGACAAGGTAAAATCAGAAATCCCCACCTCACACAGAGCTCCCTCCCTTTCAGCTCAGGCTGYAACACCCCTGAGCTCTGTGCTGCTGGAAGGCTGCACCAAGGGCTGGRGGCTCAGCAGGGCCCCTCTGTGCCACCACAGCCCAAAGCTTGCTCTCCCTCAGAACAAAGTTCCTACACTGCTCAACACCTTGAGTTTGGAACCTCACAGGCAGGGGGGTGGCCTGGGAAAGGATCCTGGAAAGGCACCACCATTTCTGACTCCAAGTGGCTGTTTGACATTTATAATGCTGTCCATAGCAAAAAAATAAAAAAGTGCCATCTAAGCCCTCTGTTTAYAAATAACTGCACAGAAGGTGAAAATACATTATTGTAATGAAATGGGGCTTTTCATCTCTGGAGGGGCTGGGAAAGGTCACTGAGGCTGGGAGACATTCAGTAGGCTCTGCAAGAAAAAGGGATTGTGTCTAAAAGAGAAAAGCTCCTCCCATGAGCCTTCCTCCCTGTTCATCCTCCTCTGAGCCTTCCTCCCTGTTCATCCTCCTCTGAGCCTTCCTCCCTGTTCATCCTCCTCTGAGCCTTCCTCCCTGTTCATCTTCCTCTGAGTCTTCCTCTCTGTTCATCCTCCTCTGAGCCTTCCTCCCAGTTCATGCTCCCACTGCTCCCAGTTCATGCTCCCACTGCTCCCAGTTCATGCTCCCCCCAGACATTTCCTGGGGCAGGGTCTGGGGGGGACAATGAAGGCTCAGCCAAATCCCCTGAAGTTGTACCTTTAGAATGTAATCTGAATCCAATTAAGAGAAGGATGAATAATTAACTTTGGCAGCCTGAGTGTCTCAGAGACATTACCACGCTGGCCCTGGCTGATGAAGCTAATGGTTTTAATTGCCTCCAGAAAGGCTGCTGCAATTCAATTTCAGTCCAGAGAGGCCTTTATTTATATATTAAATAATAATAACAACAGCACAAATCTCTGTTTTCCCTCAGCTTGCCAAGCACTTTGTTAGGTACATAACATTCCAATTTTTTTAAATTAACATCTGTGATGAGTTCAGTGGCTCAGTCTCCTCCCTGAGCCCACAGGATGGATTTTGGTGGGGCCAGCCTGMGTGGCACTGTGCAATCAGCACCCACAGAAAAGGCTGCTTTGATGCACAAACTTCTTTTCCCACAGTGCCTCAGACACAGTGAATTCAAAGGGAAAAAGGCCTGTGAGAGCCACGCTTCACAATGCAATCATCTTTATCAGCCATTTCCAGCAGAATTGTTTTGAATTCCCCTTCTCTATTAAGTGCACAGCTCCCAGCAATCTGCACTGAAGAGCTGCAGAGGGGGCTCTGCAGGATTAAAGCACATTTTCCTCCAGCCAGCCCAGCCTGGGTTGCTTTATTTAAAACTTTTCACTGTGACACGAAAAATACAGAATTTTCCAAATATCCCTGCCAAGATATTAATTAGTATTTTTAAATGGCCACATCATTTTTAAAGTAGTTCTGGGCACCATCAGTAGGGATCCTGCTCATTACAAAGCTGTAGCAGCAGGTCCTTGGTTCAAGGGAGGCTTGCAGGGAGCAAGGCAGGGAGGGAGGGCTCAGGCTGTGGAGTGGCACCAGATTGCAACAAACTCTGGGCACCAGAAAARCCAAAATGTTCAATTCTCATTTGGATCCAGAGCTGGGGCTGAGCGAGGCCCTGAGCTCCCCTAGCCCAGCTCTGGGGAGAGAAAGGGCACTGCAGGACACAGAGCAAACTCTCAGCACAGTCACAGAGGAAGGGGATGGAGAAAGGTGCTCAGGACATTTTTATCCTGCAGGGGGAAAACCTTTCCTCAGCCCTGGCTGCCAAGGGTTCAGTGCTTTCATCCCCACCATGGAAGGGAAGTCTGTGTTCTTTTGTGGAGCATTCTGATTAAAACAGACTTCTCTATCATGCTTCTCAAACAAAGGAGTTCTTCTGACAATTACAGCACTCAAATATTTGTGCTTTCCCAAAATAAAAAGYCATTTTTCTGTTCTCCTTTGCTGAGTGAAATTCAGTAACTGCCAAACAATTCCCTAAGGAATTTGGGGGTTGAGCATCCTGCAGCACTATGCAGCTTTTCCCCTGTAATTCTGTGGGATTAGGGACACCCAGAAATTCYCCTCTCTCCTCCCACCCCGATCAGCAGAGCTGGGCTGGCACGGCAATGGCAAAGGAAAGAACAGTGGCTCTGGGGCAGAAACAAGAGTGGGGCTGGATTTTCAGGAGAGATGAGCACGGGCACAGAAAGGACAAAAGAAACGTGATGAGCACAATCACACACATCAGGGAGATGTGCTCCTCCAAGGGACAATAATCACTGCAGGAAAAGAGAGGGGCAAGTGGAGAGAGGGAGGAAGAGCAGAGCAAGTTGACAAAGCAAGGCTGGAATGAACACCCAGGCTGATTTATCTCCTCAGCTGAGGCTGCCTGAACTGCCTGCAGAGATCTCTTCACTTACACAAACTGTCAGTGCTAATAAACAAGGACCCAAAAAATCACAATGCCTACCCAACTTTTAAATAYGCAACACAAAAGAAAAGTTACTGGACTGAGGCATTACTCTTTTGATGTTCCCAGCAATGAAAAGCATGCTGAGAAAAGTAATTATACTAAAATTACAAAGCAGCAGAAATCAGAGGGTGCCACATTATTTCCATGTCACTGTCCTATCAGAGCATGGAGCTGGCTGAGGATTTTAAGAAAAAAGCTTATGATTCCAGACTGCTGTTTTATTGCACCCAAAGTGCAGGGTTTGATCAATAACTGCAATATTAGATTTAAGAAACAATGCTCCAAACTGATAAATTACACACCTATCCCCCATATTTTTAAAGCACTTTGCAATGTTAGGACTTTTTCAAAACAGCCTTTWTAAACAGGAATTGATGCACCTTTTTCTCAGTCAGCCATTCATTTTCAAAACTCAGCTATAACAGTGAAAAAGAGAATAAAATAAAAACACAGATATTGCCCCAAGAAAAGAAATTTGGGATGAGTTTGTTTTTGTAAATAGAAGCTCACAGATAAATGCCCAAACCTTTTCAAAATCCTGGGCTCCCTAAAGAGGCTGTGGGTTGTTTCTACAGTTCCATCACCAAGATCAGATGGTTTTAAATATTTTCCCTGTATAAACACTTGTCTGCTTTCAAGCCCATTGTGAGCTGCTTGAACTGTATTGATTGATGGTCTCTTCTGAATTGTGAGCAGGGATAAAAAACAAAGCAATTTCTAGCCTTGGAAATGCAGAAATGAAAAACCCCAAACAATTCCCAGCACAGATTGTCTAACACTATTGCCTAGCTGGGAATGTCCATCCACATGTGAACTTTATGGGAGTCATTTTTATGCTCTCACAGTAGGAAAAGACAGCAAGAGGAAAAACAGGAGCAAAGAACAATTTAAGAGAATGGTCTAGGAGACATAAATATTTCAGTTGGTGTCTTGTGGGGGGAGGAYCCAAGCTTCAAGCTCAATTTTTCAGTGGGGGAAAATGATTCCTCTGTAAAAGGATTTCTGAAGCCCGGGTCCCCAGGTGTCCACCATCCTTCAGCTGCAATGACATTTAGGTGGCAGCTGGTACAAATAGCCTGGCATGCTCTGTGGCTGTTGGAGCAGTGTGAAATAARCCCTGCCAGATGGCTGGCAAGCTTCCTGGCAGGAGCACAGGGCCCCCCTGGCTGCTGGGGGGAGCAAAGCTGCCCAAAATGAAATCACAGCCTCTGAATTTTCTTGGAAACACTTCTGAGCTGCAGCTCACTCTGGGCTGGCTTCCTGCTGTCTAGGAAGGAACATCCCTGTCCTGTGTGCCACTGCTGTGCCCCTGTGCCCCTGTCACCTGTGCCACTGTCACCTGTCCTGTGTGCCACTGCTGTGCCCCTGTGCCCCTGTCACCTGTGCCACTGTCACCTGTCCTGTGTGCCCCTGCTGTCCCCTCTGTGCCCTGGATATGTCTTGGACAAAGATTTGAGATGAGCTTTTCCTTCCATCATAAAGGGGAAAACAGAGCTATGGAAAAGCATTCTGCACAAAGCCTGGTGGGTGTAAATGCATCAGACTCAGGGAAAGTGTTGAAAATGGAACTGCTAAAGGACTGTGAGGAACTGGAAGGTCCATTCACATCCAGCCTTTCCTTGTTATGCATTTCAGACCTCTTAAGGAAAACCTGATTCCAAAGAATTCTGTATGAAATATCTCTGATCTCTAATCACTAACATTGCATAATATAAAAACTTATTGCAGCATCCCATTAATCATCACAATCCTAAATCTGTTTAGCTGAAAGCTGGGCCTTTCACAACTATTCCCCAGTGGAGAACCAACCAATCTCTCAGTGCCTTTAATTAGTGGCTGTCCTGTTCAATCCTGGGTAATTCCCTGAATGCTGCTCTTTAAAACAGGGTTAATAACAGCACATTTCTCCCAAGATACTTCTGTCTTACAAGATGGGAGGTCTTGAGGCAAAGCTGCATTTTATTATCAGCCTGAAGAGTTCCTAGAAAAAGGATACTTGGAAACCAGCTGGGGTCATTAAGTGCTTTAGAGGTAATAAAGATAATAATGGTTAGATAAGAGCCCGATGACCTGRGGGAGCCAGCCCCCACCTTCAAGTGGTCAGACTGACTCAGAGGGCTGGGTATTGATGAAGCTCTCTGGAGAACAGGACAGACACAAGAAACAAACCCAAGCTGGGTATGAATGAGCCCAGTTCCAGTCCCACAGTGATGTGAGGGTGCAGCTGATGTACTGATGTATTTATGATGGTGTATTTATGCTTTGTTTTCAGCAGGCAGGTGTGCTGCTCTGCTGACTCACCTTCAGGGGCACCACTTGCATGAGGATGGCAAAGTTGGTGAGGTGGTTGCAGAGGCACACGGAGTAGTTGAGGTCCCCTCCCTGGCGGACACAGCCCTGGCTGGACCACACTGCAGTGCCATTGCTGTGGGGCACAAGAGCAGAGTATAAATATAAATATACAGTCTGAATAAAAACCATCCTGACACCAGTGGAGCTCATGGGGAAGGACAGATCTCATACTGGAGTCTGTGTGCTTGCAGAGCCTGCAGGGCCCCAGCCCCAGAGGAGATGAGTGCAGGAACAATGCCCCAGCCACATTCATCTGCTCCTCTCAAATCTGCTTTTAATTTACTGTAATTTGTGAGTAACCATAACAACGAGTTACTGCCAACAGCTGGGAGAGCTCAACACACGTGGGACAGAACTTCAGGGGAACAATCCCTGTGCCCTTCCCTGTGCAGGATGTGCAGGAGGGATCACAGCAGCCCACACCATTGCTGCATCAATTAGGTTTGCACTGTGATGGCTCAAAGCCTGCAAATCCCCATGAAATTAAAAATTCACTATTTGTATTCTTTCTCAATTTATTCACTAAGAGCAGCATATTTCAAATGAAAAAAAAATTAAATTAACTCAGTGCTCAAAAAAAGAAAAAAAAGCTACTGCTTTTCCATAGCTCTTATTTTCTGAGTGAGATTTGAGGTGATATTTATTTCCATTTAATTCTAATTTACATTCAAGAATATTATGTTTACCCATTCCACTGGCCAAAACTGCCAGCTCTGAAGTGCTGATCTCAGAGGGTGCTGTGACACAGGCACAGACCCAGAGAAAGCAGAGGCTGTGCTGGGGCTTTGCCACCCTGGAACATCCAAGCACTGCCCAAGGGGACACTCATGGAACAGGAGAGGTACCATTTGTGTCAGTCTGCAGCTTTGATTAAAAATGTGTCCAGTTCCCAGTTACCTGCACTAACAGGGCTGGTGAATATAATTCTCCTATTTATGGCAAGAAGAAACAATCAGATTGTGTTTTCTATAACCCAGTGCTCCCATTTYTTTAACTGTTCCCATGAATGAAAGGAAGCAAGAAGAATACAGATAATCACAGCATGACAAAGTGAGGGTGATTTAATGAAGCCAAGGTGAGGAATGTGGCAGGAAGGCCCATACCTGTAATCCAGGAATGCACAGTACAGATGGACTCTGTTACTGGTGTTCAGTGCTTGGCTGTACTGYCTGGGCGTCTGCAAGAAACAAACACAAACCCTGAGGGAATGTTTGAACAGGGCTGAATTCCACTGCTCAGCCACTTCACATCCCCATTGCTACAATCATTTAAGAGATTTATTATAGATTAACACACCACAACTGGCAGGAAAATTGTTCAGTCCTCATGTCTTCAACCCAAGCTCCAAACGTGCAAAGTCTGGTGTTCAGTCCTGATTTTACACTGTGGGGTTGAACTTGTAGCACCCTGAGTGAGAAATCTGGGTGCTGTCTGGCAAAGAGCAAACCAGGATCATCACTGTACACAGGCACTAATACATGTGGTAATTTCTGCAGGACTGGGACATCATTCTCCAGCATATATTTGGCTTCTTTGGGTTTTGCTCATCATTTGTTCTCAGTGCCCAATAAAAATGTCCTTTGTACAATTCATAACCCTGAAATGTTTGCATTGCAGTGACCAACTCCCAGACATTTTCCTTCCACAGCAGCAATTACTTTAAAACGTACATTCAAACTGAAAGAGCAATGCCATAATTCAAGATTTTATTTTAGCACACCTCAGCATTACAATGACATAATTTCTATCTTCCATAAACAGGTTTAGTAACTGACTCAATCTCCTGTATTCAGGAAGCTTTGAGATCCCATTCCCCACTCCCTTACGAGCCTGATGACAAAATTATTCAGATTCTATTGGAGTGAAGTAATAGTTTGTTACAGACAAAATATGCAAACCAGAGATTTTCCAGTGTTTGTTCAACCCTTCCTAATACATAAATCCCTAAAGTCCACATTATGTGAACCCGGCCTCATGGCAATTTTTTAATTACAAGAATCTTCAACATAAGAAAATCACTGGTGAATTAACAGCTCTCAGATTATTGCAACACAGTTCTGCTGTCAAAAAGAAAGATAATCAAGTTTTGCTTTCCTTGTTTTAGGGAACGAAGAAAAAAATCCCCACACCTCCTGCTGCTGAAACCCAACCAAGTACAAGGAGTTCCTGGTGCAGTTTTCCTTCCCTCTCTCCCAGTTTCAGCCAGGGGTGTCAGGCACAAGGCAGCACAGCCCCCCTGGCTGGAGACAGCCCAGCATTTGTGCCCAGCCAGGGCTGCCCCACACAGCCAGGCTGCAGAGGAGGACAGCCACTGCCCAACCCACACTGCACATCACCTAAGGACACCCACTGCCCAGCCCACACTGCATATCAGCCCTGGAATGTTCTGATCTGCCTGAGCACATCCCTGGCCCCGTTTCCAGCTCCCTGCCTGCCCTGCTTTCCCCAGCCTCTGCCCCAGGAGCAGCTCATGCTGCAGCTCAGTGCTTTGTGAGAGCCAGGACTGTCACTGCCCCTTCCCCCTGGCTCTGGGGACACCCTGCAGCCCTTCCCCATCCTCCTGCAGCCCTTCCCCACTGCCCTGCAGCCCTTCCCCATGGGGACARACACTGGCACCTCAGCCCCACACGTGCCACACTGGGAAGGGAGGGCAGGATCCATTCCCTCACCCCAAGGAACACCTCACTGCTGCAGCCCCAGTCTGCTCCTGCCACTCCTTTAACCTGGAGCTTTGCTGGCAGAGTTTACCCAGCAGCAGCCCAGGCTCCTGCTGTGCCAGCTGTGCCAGGGGATGCCATGCCCATCATCTCCACAGCTCCCCTCAAGGAAGCAATTGAAAGAACCCACAGGTGGCTTGATTACAAATGATCTGCCATCTKTGGCAGACAGTGGTTAAAAATCCATAGGGAAGGAGAGAGGGAAAGCTCTGCTGGAGTGACAGCAAAGATGGAACAAGAGCTGCCATTCCTGATTTRGAAGGTTTCTCTGGGTAAATCTGGGCTCTAATTCACTCAATGGAAAGGGCACCTCAGGGTCAGGCTGGAAGAAGCCATGGTACTGCAAACTCTGTTACACAAATAAATCCCAGATGCATGTTTAACCCTCAATTAAATTTCTCTGGCAAGGGACAAACCTTTGTTTTTGTCCATCCTTACTCTAAACACAGATGTCACTCATTAGWCACTGAACCACACCARTGAGGCCATGCAGGCTCTGACCTGTCCAGAGCTGTGTATGGGGAAAGAAGTMAATAATAATAATGAAAAATAGATAAATAAATWAGAGAATGGAAAAGAARGGTCTATCCTAATTTGCCTTCTTATTTTCCTTAAAGRATCTGCCCCATGTTTTGTCASCCATGGTACAATCTCCACGAGGCTTTCCAGAGCCATTTYTGATAACTGCACAAAGCACTCATCATCTGAGGCTTCACTGAGGCTCTGCAGCACTACTGTCATTAGGGCAGAAAGCCCCCAACACATAAAAAACTGGCTACAGAGGAATAAACTCCCTCTGATCTTCAACAGCTCTACTTCAAAGTGCTCTGTAAGCTATGAGAAAGGAACTGACTGTACCTCAATATTGCACTTCTTAAGTTAAACTGTGCGTGACAGCTTAAATGTGACTTGGATCCTGTAGAACTGAGGATATTGATTTAATGACATTGATAACAGAAAGCTAAAAATACAAGTAGGCTTTCACACTAAAAGATTAAGTCACTTGAGTGTTTATTAAAAGCCTGTGAAAGGACAGTTTGTGAAGCTTGCAGGAGGGAAAGCAGCAGCACACTGAGTAATCCAGGATCTGTGCTCTCCTAATGCACATCCTTCAAACCATCCCTTCTGCAAGGACAGGGCTGCACAGAGCCTCTGCACGGAAGAGCTCCATGACAAGGGGAGAGCCCCCTCGGGGCCCAGGAGCAGGGCAGAGGCAGTGCCTGGCTGCTGAGCTGTGCCCTGGGGAAGGACTCAGCACCCTGGGGTGTTTCCAGGCCTGATGTCCCTGTGCCTGTGGCTGTCAGGGGTCACACCACTGCCCAGCCTCCCTCACAGGGACAGTCACTCACTCCCAGTGAACCAGCAAAGCTCAGGRGTTCCCAGGGTTTGCACAGGGATGTGCAGGGATGGCTGATAGGAACACAGCCCCTGCTGGGAACCAGGCACAGCCATGCTGAGGGGAGCAGGAGGCCAGCAAAGGGGGGCTGAAGGGACTGCTGGAAACCTTCAGCWAAACCTCCTTGCAGGAAATGTCATGAGCACAATTGCAGAGGAAAAACAGGCAGGCAGCTGCTGCTGGGAAGGCTTGCCAAGGAAGAGGAGCCAAGCAGAGGGTGGGGTGAACCTCTATGAGATTAGCTTGTCTCTCCTCTCCTCCCCTGGACTGAAAAAGCAAATATTTTGCCCCACAGTGGCCACCAGGAGTGGAGGGTGTGCACCTTGTTCCTGCAGTGAGAAGGATGGGCCTTTGGGGCAGGTCTGTCACTGGCCTGCACTCAGCAGCTCCCAGCCCCAAACATGTCTGCATGTTTGTGTTTTTGAGCCATTCACAGCCTCACTTCCATGGCCTTATTTTGATTCTGGCCTAYGGRTTACATGAKAGGCTGAAATGATGCATCCAGTGTAAGGATTTCCTGTCCTCACAGGGGCATCCTGACTGTTAGCATGACCTRTTCAGGGACACATGGTTTATTGACTTGCCTTTCCATCCATTTCTCCTAATTACCTAGCAGATTAAAACTTTAGGGTGCATTCATCTACTCAGTTACCTGGAAAAAAGTCAGACAGAAAGAATAATCATCCACTTCCATGGTGGCTATATTGGCTGTTTTCTTCCAAGCTGTGAGAAAACTGCATTGCAACAGATTTTGGGCTTGGATCAGCCAAGTATTTTAATTTGGAGTCCACTTGACTGATTCACCCTAAGATGTAACCAGCATATGTAATGAAAAAAAAATTGCAAATTGCACAGAAAGGAATTTAGGTTATGAATAGGGAATTAGAGTGTGCTATGGATGAAAGCCAGACTTCCAGTTGTTTCATTGTTGTGAGCAGAGCTGTGCCAACACACACTTTCTGAGGCAATGAACACAGGAAAGTTTGCTGAATGTATTTCCTAATGGGACAATCATACAGTTAAAAAAATTGCATGAGATCACAAAGGGTGGGAAACTGTGGCAGACAGCAATATGAAGTTAAAAATGAGTGAAATATCACAGGTTATAAAGTCATCTGAAATCAGAGAAGGTTGCCACATGGATTGGATTTGATTATTCCTTTGCCTGAGGCTAAAAATAGTTGACATATCAATTTCCTGCAAAAATAGTGTTAATCAAATGTTACACCAATATCCTTCCCCAGTTCTCAGAGTTGTCTATTTAACAGCTGCTGCACTGGGCAAGCAGTGTGAGAACAGAAAAGTAATGAGGAGACCCATGAGCAACAGACTGCAAAACATCTTGGCTGCTCCAGCAGATCCCATTCCTCTAAGAGAGAGAGAAAAGGAGGAGGGGATGGATGAGGGAATTGTCCTGGTGCTTTCTTTCTTAATTATGGCACATAGCAAAATCATTTACTGCTTTCAATAGAGCATCAGAAGATCTTGCCATTTCTCTGTCCCCAAGTCCACATCCATTTGAATAAAAATGCCATTCCCTCCACAGGATCCCATCTTTCTTCCAGCTCTGAACAAGGGGCTGGGTGCAGCAGCAGCCAAGCCTGAGGCCAGGCAGGAGCCAGGGAGGGCTGTGCCCTGTCACACACTCACTCTGGTCACCAGGAACTGTGTGCAGGTGTCTGCCTCCAGCTGGGTCCCTTGCAGCACAGGGGAGCTCCTGTGGCTGCTCAATGTTCTCCTCTCTGGCTACCAAGTCATGGCACTGCCCAAAGAGCATCTCTGGTTTGCTGGCTCTCCTCTCTGCTCTTGGTGCTCAACAAACTGAGCTGAGCTCTTTCCAAACTGCTCAGGGGAAGCTGCCACAGAAACTGTGCAACCCTTGAGTTACAATGATCATCTCCCTAAGCACACAGGCACAGCTCCAGGTGGCTTTTCTTTAATTTGACAGCCACAGAGCTCCCCCCCGACAGAGCAGCTCCCCCATGAGCTGCCCTGGCACTCAGCACAGCTGAGGGGTCAGTGCTGAACCCAAGGCTCCTGAGCTGCCCTGCTCAGCCTCACTGAGCCCACATCCTCTGGGGCTGTGCTCCCACACTTCCCCAGGCTCACAGGGCACAAATACCTAAGRATGTGTTTATTCCCCTTTTCCCTGCTCTCTGGCCTGGCTGTCTGAGCCACAGTGGGTGTTTGGGTGCTGCTGAAGGCAGGGCAGGGATGAAGAGCTGCTCCAAAACTCAGTTTGGGAGCCAGAGCCACTTAAGATGCAGCTCTGCAGTGCAAACCCATGGCAAACACCCAATGCAGGCTGCATCAGTAACACTCACAGTATTGCTGTAAATCAGGGTAATAAAGGAGAGCACAAAGAGGTTAAAAAATAGCTCCAGAAAGGAGCAGGTTCATTTTCATTAGAGATGCACAGAGCTGCTCTGAATGGAAGATGTGCACAAATAGGAACTGCAGGATAAGGGCTTTTGAAATTCAATTTGGGCAGCAACTGGGTTACATCAGTAAATATTTGATGTTTAAAAAATTCAAATGCCAGTCAGTGAGAAGCAGAGCTCAGTGTGGCAGCCTCTCCTTATGTAAGCACCAACAGAGACAGAACTGAGCTGATGATCTGTGTGAAAAGCTGCCTCAATGCTTAAGTGAAAACATTTTTCATGTTCCTTAAAGCACAGCTCTGCTCCAAAGAATRAAGAGGTGAAAATATTTCTCTCAAGAAAGAGTCTCATTTATGTAATTAGCAATCTAGCAATGAGGGAGTTTGGTATGTCCTTACACTTAAACTGTTATATCCACACATAAGAGAAAAACTGCAAGCACAGAGCCGTGTAAAGCTGGATCAAAGGATGGGCTGGGGCACAGCTRAGCCAGGGACACTGATGCAGCCTTGGCTCTTCAGGTTTTAGCAAGGCAGCCCAAAAGGGAGGAGGGCTCCAGCTTCCCTCCTGTGTCACTGACTGAGCTGTTCCTGCAGAGCCAGACCCTCCCCASTGCCCGTGGCTGGCTCAGCATTCCCAGCCCAGGAGACTGAGGGAGCTGCAGTGAGAGACCAGGGGCAGCTCAGCCCCAGCTGGACAGGAGCTGGCACTGCCCTGAGCCCCAGCACACACCGACCCCACACGTGCCTGGGGCTTTAGAACCAGATTTCACCAAGCTGAAACCCCASAGAACAGAGCTTTGCTACCTGCAAAGGGCCCTACAGCAGCAGGAAGTTGAGTTCAAAACAAGCCAGAGCTTAAAAGCCCAGCAGCAATGGCAGTCCCACTGGCCCCTGGGGGATTCACTCATACCCACTTCCCTGCCAAGCCAGAAATTAAACCTGAGCTAGCAAACATCTGTTACCTACAAGAGTGAAATCATAATTAAGAAGAATCAATCCATATTGACTGATATTCATTATGCAGAAGGCTTTAGAGACCTTTCAGGCAATGTTTCACACAACAGGTACATCGCAGTTATCCAAGGTACACTTCCAAGGGAAGAAACAGTACCTACAACCTTTTCTAAACATGATTTTRAAAAGCACAAAGATGCCCCAATTTTCCTTCTCAAAGACTGAACAAAATCTCAGCCTTTCCCTTTGAAGAGCACAAGGACTTTGACAGCCTGGAGCAGTGAAACATTAAAATTTCACTTACTCTGCATAATAACAAGAGGAATAATGAGCTGTTTATGGAATATTTGGGAATAGCACATTTATCTTCTTTATAAAGGCTGCAATCCCCTGCCCTTCACCTCCAGGGACAAAGCTGGCTTCAGGGAACAGGTGACCCTGGGGACAGGAGATGCCTGACTGAAAGGGAGTTCTGAGGACATGATTTAATGGGAGCTTTGGGAGGAGTTTTAATAGTTCACAAACAGAGTACCAGAGTTTTAAYAGTCAGAGACAGAGTACCAGGCTTAGTGGCAAAAATATTTACCCCTCAGTGCGTTTGTTGTTAATACATTTTTTCTAGCACTGGATTTATTTGTGAGCATTTTCCATCCATGAAACCCTGGCCAYGCGAATGAAAGGCGGCGCCTCGCACTCTCTGTGAATTATTCTTTGTTTTCTCCTGCCCCTCGCAGCCCGTGCGTGCCCTGGCTGCTGCTGATGGCCATTGATTGATCCTGTGCCGGCTCCGCGGATCCCCGGCGGCGCTGGGAGGGCAGCAATGGGAGCGGTGGGCACAAACAGTGACAGAGCACCAGGAACATCCCCGGGCCGGGCCAGAGCTCAGAGCTGCAGAGAGCTCAGCCCTCCTGCCATGGGAACCACGCTGGGGGATACTACAGAAATCCTGTGCTTGCTTAAGGACAAGGTATGGGGCTCACTGGGTGAGACAAGGGAACGTTTATTCTGTGTCATCAAAGAGTCACTTGGATCCAGGGCTTTTGCTTTTATTCCCCAGTTCGCTTTTGCCATGAGACTTTTCACAGGTTCTTTCCCGTCTCTCTGTTCAGTTCACATCCATCATCCCTCGGATTTACCGGTAATGGCTCACTAAAGCACGGCTCCTGCTCACACACCTGGGCTGGGACATGTCCGGGCACAGTCCCTGCTCACACACTTGGGCTGGGACATGTCCCCTGCTCACACACCTGGGCTGGGACATGTCCTGGCACAGTCCCTGCTCACACACCTGGGCTGGGACATGTCCGGGCACAGTCCCTGCTCACACACCTGGGCTGTGGCACACACACACCTGGGCAGAGCCATCCCCTGGGGACCAGCCCAGCCTCCCGAGGTGCCCAGAGAACCGGGGTTTTTCTCCCTGAGCCCATCCCCAGGCACAACTCCCACTGCTTCACCTGCTCCAGTTCCAGCCACAGACTGAAGACGATCCCAAACCCCAAACCCCACAAAGGCGCACGTTTTCCATGGCTCTGATAAGTTACAGCTGCTGTCCCAAGTGCAGGCAATCAATAAAACAAAGGAGGCACGGCAGGGGGAGCAGGAGGGAGCGGGCTGAGCTGTGCAGATCCAGCACTCAGCTGGGCCTGAAGTCAATGCTCACCCGGAGATAAAAGCTCTCCTGTGATGCCTCATCAGCCGCAGAGATGGAACACACCCTCTGCAAGGCCCYTGCTTAGATCTTAGCACCTCGTTAAGATATGACACTTTCCTGACCACATCTTTCAAGGATTAAGCTGATGGGTTTCCATTACTGCTTTATTATTATTATTTATTTTCGTTGAGGGAAAAACCCCTCTCTTGAGAACACTCACATTTTTTCCCCTCCGATTTGAATCTTTTCTCCCGTTCCTGTGCCTTTGCCAAACATGAGTTGTCTCTCAGTCTGCTGCATGAATGGGGATGAAACTCACACAACTATTTCGTGTCATTTTTCATTCCCAGGCAGCATCAGGGTGCCAGAACTATTTGATGTGTGCATCAACCACATCCATCGAAACGAGAACCAGCCYGAATTAGGCCTGGTGCATTAACTCCAGCTACAAAGCAAAGTGAGACCAAGCCACRGAGCTGATTCTGCAGCTGAGAAAATGGGAGTCAGTGAAGCTGTGTGCACACCCCAGACACACAGAGCACAGAGATGTGGGGTTCATACAGTGCAGGCATGGGGGAACACCCCAAACCCCTCCGTGGGGATGGCAGGGACTGCAGGGATGGGGCAAAGCCCCAAACCCCTCCGTGGGGAGTGCAGGGATGGGGCAAAGCCCCAAACCCCTCCGTGGGGATTGCTGCTGTGGGCTGGCTCACCCAGCCAGGTCACAGATGGCACATGGAGGCATCTGCTGCCATAAAATGTAAATACCTCCACAGTTACTCAGCTCCCAGCCCWGCTCAGTTTTTCCAAGATTCCTGCAATCAGGCTGGGTCCCTCTGGAAGCTGATCTCATGGTCTGAGGAATGCAGTCACCAGAGCTTTGCAAAGGMTCCAAACTCACTTGCCTGTTAGTTACTACAACATTTTAAATGGGCAAAGAATGAGAAATTATTTTCTCCCTTCAATGGCAGCACTGCTGTGCTCCTTTCCTTTCCTTTCAGCCTGTACTTTTGAGCACCCTGTCAGGTGCAGAGGCCAGCAGTTCCATACTGCACCTCAGTGATGCTCCTGAGAGCTCCTGGGACACAGGACCCTGGCAATCAGTTAGTGCCTTCTCTAGGCCTGCTTCTTTTTCAGAAAAATACACCCCACGAATGGTGGAACTGCTTTTAGCTCTACTAAACCCACAACCATGTGCACACAGAAATGGCTGRGTGCACAGTTTAATTTGCTGGATGATTCTGCAGTCCATCAGAGAAGTCACAAACCCAAAATCCCAAGGCTTCAGCAAAGTGCTGCATTGCAGGAGCTCTCCCWGTGCTGCTCCTGCTGAACCCACAGGAGACTCCCCTGGCCCCAGGCACAGGCTCCTGCTGGCACCAGGAGTTACTAAAGCAGCACAGTCCATTTTTAGGAGCACAAAACCCAGGGTGGGGAGTGCAGGGTGGTTTATGCCACAGAGTGTGAAGATTTCTTTGTTTTGCTGAACATGGTATTTTTGGAAACATTCTTGCTGGTGCTCATGGGAATATTTCCAATGGGACAACACTTCCAATTAAGACCTCTTTATAAATAATAAATGGCTGACAGCCTAGAAAATGAATGTATTTTTTAATAAAGAGATTATGAGGAACCTGTCACCCAGTGATACACAACSCAAATAAGTCAAGAGATTCCTTCCAACCATGACTTACAACTTAAGAACCTTTTTAGTGCCCTCATAACCAAAAATGGCCCCTGCTGTGCATCCCCACCCTRTGCTCATATCACCACTGCTAATCCAGAGACAGATGGTTCATTAAAAATGCTCATTTCTTCCATGGATGAGAGGCTCCTTCACAAACTTTGTGGTAACTAACTCACAGTCAAGTATTTCTAAAACTGGAGAAAGGGGCAAAACAACCTTCCCCAGAGATATTGGGTTCTCTGCAGCACAGGAAACTCCCAGGGGCAATCACCAGGACCCTTGGAGTGCCCTGCACTCAAAAGCTTTGCTGCAGTCACTGGGGGATCACAGGCACTGCCACAAACCTGCAGCTCACCTGGTGGGATCACATCACCCTGGGGGACAGCCCAGGCTGAGCCACTCAGAAATCACAAGGGGAAAGCACCAGAGTGCAACAGCCCTGAGCACCAACACAAAGAAAAGAAATATAATTTAAAGGCAATCTTCTGGTTTATGGCCAGCCTTTCATTATGGTCTCCCCATGCTACACAGAATCCAAAAGCAGAAGAGCCTGAGGAAGGGGGCAGAGAGCTGGGAAGAGAGAACAGAGAGCACACCCCTTTCTGGCTCTGGCACTCAGCACGAGGAGTGTCTCACCTGTCTGAGAGCACCACACAGAGAACTGCAAGGAAGGAAAGAAAATAAARCTTCCAAAAGTAGCAGAATCCTATCTGAACCACTGTTTACCCAGAGAACTCTCCCTGGTGCCTCCTCAAGCCCCTGTGCTCCCCTCTGCTGCTGCCCAGCACACGCTGGGTGTATTTMATGAAGGTGCACACAGAGGAGGGCACACAGCAGCTCAGGGAATCCTCTGGGCACTTCCACCAGGACTTCAGCAGCTCAGCCAGGTCTCTTATTTCTTTTTTACACACTAATGCTTCATTTCTGCTTATTTCCCACCAGCAAAATATTGATCCAACCCAACTTTTTCTGGAGTTTTGCTCCTGCTTCTCTTCCCATGGTTTGCCTTGGCAAAATTCCCCAGTTCTTTCCATATTCAGCCTCAGCAGAGCAGSAAGAACAACAAAACACCAAGGGCACACCTGATGTCTCAGGTGAGTCAGGATGTCCCAGGGACACCTTACCTTTAAGGCTCTTTCCTAGAACAGCAGCTATTGACAATTTGCTCCCAGAGGCAGCTCCTGATGGTTTCTGTGATAACCTTTAATCCCTCCTGTTGCACTGGAGCCAGGAGGAGCTGCAGGGTGTGGGCAGCAGGGCCTGACACTGAGCTGGAACACAGTCCCTGAGTCTGGATGTGCAGCTGAACCTCATTACACAGCTCATGGCTGGATCCCAGACCCACCTGAGCCAGMTGGGCTTTCCCTGCATTCAGAGCAGTTCTGGACCATTGTCTTGATTACAGAGCCAGCAAAATTCCTTACTAACACCCTCAGAGACCTCAGACTCCCCCAGATYTCATTACTAGAAGGGGCTGCCAGCTCAAGGCACCAGAATCCTTTACACACAAAGGAGGGGTCCTGTACAAAGCCACATGTTGGGTTTTTTCCAGGTTGTGCCATTTCCAGTGTTTGGGGTTTGACTCAGGTGCAGATGACCCTGATGCTCAGAGATGTGAACTCAGTGTTCAGAGCAGCTCGTGTAAGGGAGGGGTACAAGAACAGCAGTTGCTGTGTGCAAGGGCCCTTCCCTCTCCTGAATCTCCACTGTGGGTTCCTGCTGGATCCCCTCCCCACAAGAACAATCTGCTTGTSCCTGGGGAGGAGAACAGAGAGCAAACAGGACAGTGTTAGTGGCACATGGGGGGCTGCAGCAGCAGCCCTGTGAGCTGCACAGGCTGTTTGCCYCAGCTGCTTTCACTGCCAAAACCCACCAGGGCAGGAAGAGGCAGGGGGAGCCTGGCCAGCAGTGCCCTGCCCAGAGCTCATCTGCAAGGTGGGCACGGGAGGTTGTTTGGGCATTGGAAAAGGAAGGCTTCTCACAAACAACACCATAAATTATCTAGCAATTAATTCCAAGCAGCAGTGCAGCAATATATCCAGAACTGCCYGTGCCAAGTCTGTGTCAGTGCCAGCCTGCACTGAGCACACCCAGTTCAGCTCTGAGCAGACAAGCAGCAAAGAGAACAGAATAAAAGCTCAAAGATCATTGTGTCCATTACACAGATGGGCAAATGGAATTATTATTGACTATTTCCCTCCTTGAGATAACTGCCCATACTTCTCTGCCCCTGATCCMAGTGACCCAACTACATCTCAATGGTTTGCCCCAAGTCACAGAATTAGAAATTACAGTTACACATCCAGAAACTGGGCTTAGGTATCAAAGGCTTGGTCAGTGTAAAATTATCTTTYCCCTTTCCTTTTGTGATCACAAACACTCCCTTCAGACAGCTGCAGYTCACAAACATAATGATCAAGGGAACCACAAAATTGAGGGACCATAAGGCAGTAAAAGCATGGAGTAAATACATGAAAATAAGCTTCTTATGCAAAGAGATTCATCTTCATATTCACCCTTACAGAAAGCAGATTTAYACATTCAGGACTGCTATAATGAACAGAGGTAATTTCTACTTTAATTCAGCTACACCCCTAAAAAACTGCAGTTAAAGGGATGAGAACAAGAGAATCCTGGCAGAGGAACACCCACACCTCTCTTTCAGAGTTAGAACCAAAGCAGAGCCTGGGAGGAGTTCATGCTGAGCTGCAAAGAGCTGAAGCACCTGAGGTGTCCCAGAGCAGAACTCCCAGGTTCTGTTCCACAGAGGGTCCCCAGGAGCTGCCTGGGACAAAGACAGATTTTCTGATGGCTCAGCCTGGTCCTGTTTAAAACTGGAGCAGGAAAGRGAAAAAAATGAAGAGTGGTGAACTGGAGTGGTGAAAGATGAACTCTACCAAAACCAGATAATTTCCAGTCTCAGTTCTTATTTTAGCTTTGGAGAGCTGAGCCAAGGGGGCACGCCCCCAGGAGTGCCTGGTGTGCCCAGAGCCCCTCTGAGCCCTCCAAGGACATCTGTGCCCAGCTGCTGGCAGGGGCAGCTGCAGGAGAGTCCCCTGGAGCTGTGACAGCAATGGCACATGGAAAGCTCTTCCCACAGAGTTTCAATGCAGGCTGAGCCCAGAGCAGCAGTGCAGAGTCCTGCCCTGCAKGGCCAGCTAACAACATCTGCTGAGTGCCAGGAGAGCCTGGGAACTCTTTGGGCCACACTTTGAGCAAAGGTTTACACAGTTTTCATTCTTATTCATTTTATTGCAATCTCTATGCTCTTACAGTGTCAGGGCTGAAGACATKGCCTTACTCCACAAAACCTTCAAGGGTTTCTGGAAGAAATGGTTTTAAACTTCACCCTTATAATTTAACTTGCTGGCCAAAACTTTTGTTTGCTTTAGAGTTTTCTCTATGTACATTTTTCTGAACCTCTCCCAGCTTTCCATAAAACAGCCATTTGTCTGCCAGCTTTTTCTGCTCTCAGTGTTCTGATCACACTGAGATGATTTTCTCACTTTAAATACCTTCATTTAAATAGATGCTTATTGAAGAGAGGTCTTGTGCAGCATTAAGATTTCATAAAAATCAGGATTAATCAGAAATTTAAGGCCAGATTTAAAAAAAAAAAAACCAAACAACAAAACAACCCAGGGCCATGTTCTGAACTCAGAGTGAGAAATCCCAACTGCTCAGAACTCAGCAGATGTGGCAGCAGCCTGCAGCCTCTGGGAAACCTGAGCCCAGGGAACCCCCCTGCAATTCCTGCAGGCCCTGCAGGCTGCAGGAGCTCCCCAGGTGCTCCAGGGAGAGCTGTGGGTGAGGAATTCATCAATCTACCTGTGGCCAGGTTCTGGGTACAATCCCATGGAGGCTGAGGACAGGACAGAGCTCGTTGTGGAAAGGCCCCAGGTGCTGTGATGAATTTACACAGACCCACTCCTTATCCCCAGCAGCACAAGCCTAAAGCTGCAGGACAAACCCTGGAGGGGTTGTCAGAAGCTCTTTCAGATTGGCCAAGTGACATTTCAAGATTAATTATTTTTTAAAATGTAGAATGTGAAATGAACAGCTCTTATTTTCTATTAAAAAAAAAGGCAGCTCCTGCTTTTCAATCAATTTGGATCATTCAGTCTACTTGAAAAGGCAAATTACAGCTTGATTGTGGGTAATTATTCTGGTGGAGATCACTTGAATGACTGCTCTGTGTTCTTTGACAGGCAGTGTCTGTTATTTGAACACTGATGTTATTTAATTAAAGGATGAAAAATATCTCGGGTGCTTCAGAACAAAAACTCATTGCCTGAATAAAAAAATATGAGTGCAGAATTTATATTTTGAAAAATAAACTCTCTCCTCCCAGAAATGTTACATCTAAGGAAAAGTAATCCAGAACTCATTAGCAAGAGCTCATTATGAAGCCTGTGAATGATGCTCTGGGTTATTATAATCTGATTAGTGTAATAATCTATTTAATCCAGCTCCATGACAGTTCTGTACAGATTATTTTGAATACTTCAGCTGGTTGTGCTAAACCCACTGAAAAGATCTTCCAATTGCACTGACTAGTGTTAACTTCAAATGAAAATGTTTACTGTGTTAAAAATAACCCTTTCAGCATTTAGGGAAAAAATCCCTTTATTTATATTTACATTCTCATTCTTCACATTTTGAGTCATGTCTCAAGATCAACCAAAGAAAGCCTTCTTGTGGTGCCAGTGCTGTAAATCCTTGGCGTTGATGCCAATACTTTTATTTGTCATWTTTCATTGGAACTGACAGTTTTTTGGATGCAGCTCTCCCTATGACTTATGAGTTTAATTTGGTTTCATTTGTTTTGCTGTTTAAAATAAATTAAGACCAGGGCGTGGGGATTTATTGTCTCCCTCATGATCCTTATTTACTAAAATTGTGCAATGTGAATTCAGCATTTTAGTTGTTATTCAATTACAGCAAAGTGTCCTGCTCTTTCCCCACTGTCCTGCTCCTTCCCCAGTGYCCTGCTCTGTCCCTGGAACCTGGGGGCAGCTGGGGGGGATCCAGCCAGGGGGACAAGGAGCAGGACTGAGTTTAAACCAGCAGCTGAGCCTGAGGTGAGGGGGCTGCACAGATTCCTGGGTGGCTCATTTGTGTTCCCAAACAAGGGAAAACAGGGCAAGCTGGGGCTTGGGGGGGCTTGGGGGGTCTTAGAGAACACACAGATCAGAGAGRTCATGGAATTATTAGGGTTGGATAAGACCCCCAAGGTTCAAAGTCATAAAGTATCAAAATTCAGGAARAACAGAGACTTTGCTCTGACATTGCTGACAGCAGAAGTCCTCCCCTTCCTGGGGGAGAGAAGAGAGCCTTGCCTAATCTGAAATGCTGACAGCAGCAAAGCCTGGTATTTATTCCTGATTCCCAAGGCTCTGCACTGGTTCTTGGAGCACWGTTTGGGTTCTTCTGGGAAGTCAGAACATTCCAGAATCACACTGTGCACAGTTTTCAAGGCCTAACCCAGCCTCACTTCACTGGGGGGAGAGGCTCTTGCGGGGCATGCAACACTTTGCCCCAGATAAAACCCTGCCCAACAACCAAAAACCTGCACAAGGCCCTCAAAACGTGAATATTGTAAGTGTACATCAAATGCTTCTGTTGTGTTTAGGTCTGAAATAGAAATTTCACCAGAAATGCAGATGTTTGGGGATTTGGGAGACAGGAGGCACTGAAAGAGCTGGTGACCCTTGGAGAACCCAGGGGTTGTAACACAGAAAGGCAGAGCACTGGCTGGACAAGCACAGGTCCATTATAATGATACAATCTGTTCTGAAGTCTGGGGAAAGAAGGGAGGCATGAAAGGGAGGATCATTTAAAAGGTGAGTGCAGTTACCCCTTTCTGTGTGGATAAATAAAGCTGATGAGCAGCCAGACAAAGAGAACATCACCTGGATTAAATTAACAACCAGATTGTTTGGGGACAGCAGAGACATCTGCTGCTCTGTTAACAACCCCCAGGTCAGGCACTCAGTCCTCCTAGACAGGAATTAACTCCTCAGAGAGGTGACTGAACTGGAGTTAAAACTCTGAATGATTGCCTGGAAAATCCCGGTTGGCATGACAAAGTTCTGACAAAGCAAACACTGATGACAGAGAGGAGGTGCTGTTTAAAATAACCCTGTGCTGTGCCATTGAACAAAGCTGGCTATTGACTGAGGCTTCCATGAGAGGAAACACAAAGCAGTTCTGCTGGAGGCATAGCAGGGCACTCAGGGGCAGCGGATGCAGGCAGGAAAGGTTGTTGGGGCCCAGCACATTCTCAGTAGCTGTGCTTTGTTCTTTTAAATCATGTTTGAAAGCACTTTATGGATCCATCTCCAATATGGATCGGACAAAACCAACCTTAGGATAATACTTTAAAAGAAACTGGATTTACCCCTGGACAGTAACAGGGCCAATATAACTTTTACACAASACTTCTTACAGCTCTTCATTTCTAAAGCAGCCTTTGAAGGAAGGCTCACAGACCTTTGGCTGCACTGGTGGGACACCTTCTACAATAGCTGCTGTTCTCTACCCCTCACAGAGTGGCTCAGGGGTTATAACACAGAAAGATTCCCATCTTTCCATCTGCCTGCTTTATCCCACAAAGTCCTGCATTATTTTACTCCTCAAATAACCACTTCATCTTCACCCTTTTCTTTATGCATTTGGTGAACAACAAACTTTACACTTTCCCACTGGTGCCTCAGAACCCCTTAGCCCTGCTTGGCAGCTGTGAGAGCACATTAAATATCCTGTTTACCTCTGAAGGAAGGAAAACAAGCACGTTTCAGCCTCCTGGAGAGGCTGCAGAGAGGTGAATACATTCCAAGCTGCTGACACCTGCAAGCTCCARACAGAAATATGGGCACTGATCAGTGCAAATGCATTCAGCTGCTGGCCTCTGCATATATTTCTCTTTATTATGTACTTTGCACAGAGCTTTGGCCTTGTAYAGTTGCTGCACCTCACCGGGTCTTATTTTGCATTCTGTTATTCCTCCAGTCCTATCCMTCTTGCAATTTTCTACAGATGGCATTGAATAGGTGGATTCATCTTGCAGTTTATCAGCCCAGTGCTTACCTAGCAGCAGGGATTGATTGATGACAACAGCCCATTCCTGCTGAATTCCCTGCCTTGCTCAGCGAYGGCCCGAGGTTCTGCCCCCAGCAGTGCCTGCTCCTCCCTGCAGCTCCTGCCAAGCCCTGCACCACAACAAACGCTCTGCTCCTCTGCTCTGAGGTGAGGAATCCCCGGGCTGCTGCCAAACACTGCTGCTGTCAGACAGAGGTGGCTGCATCTGCTCTGAGCTCACACCAGAGACAGCCACAGCCCYGGCTGCAGGCTCAGGACACAGCCCCTGTGCAGTCTCTGCTCAGTGCTCCTCACTCCAGAGCCAGGCTGTGCCACACACTGCCTCTGCTGAGCCAGGCCAGGGCACCCGGCACGGGAATGGGGCCTGGGTCCTGTGAGAGCAGCAGGAACAACAGTGCAAAGAACTGACTGCCACTTGTCACACTCACATACCAGGGGCAGGTTGTGTCAGCTGAACTAAAGTACTGTGAAAACACTTTGCTATAGCTCAGCTTCCTGTTCAATCCACTGTAATTCACAGAAAATAGAAGGRAAAACTGACCCAAAATGTCACAAAGAATACACAACAATGTGCTGATGAAGCTTTGTCTCATTGGGTGGGATATCACAGCACAAAACTCTGCCCTTTGGGGAAGCCTGTCAGCATTTSTTCTGCAAAGGCAACAAGCCCTGCCTGGCTGCTGCTCATGGCACACGGAGCACAAAAGCAGAAGTTCCAGCAGAAGGTGGCTCAGGCACTGAGCTGAGTGAAGCACAGAGCTGAGGAGTCTGGTTATAGTGATCAACACAGAAAACAAGGCAGTATTATATTCCAGATTGCCAAAAAATCAATTTTCTTCTTTAGTACAATGTCCCTACATGTATGAAACAAAACCCTGAGTCCTGTTTCATTTTTGAAACACGACTCAGAAAACATTCAGATTCAGTTTGTCACATCAGAGGAAATACACACAATCTGTGTTAAAATGCCAAAATAAAGAGTTTCCATTTTTAAAATACTACGCAGTTTAAAAATACTTTGCCAGAGCCATTCCATCTTTTCAGCACAAATGACACCTAATTCAGCCCATCCAGAGTTCCGAGTTTGAGTGAGCTCAGAGCAGCTCAGGAAGGCATTTCCTGAGCATGTTCTGCACAGATCCTTCCCCATCTGCCTCCAAAATCCTCCTCTCAGCCCATGAACACCAGTGCTGCTTTAGGAGAGGCTGCACTGAATTAGGTCTTTGGAGCCTGGTAAATAAGTGCCACTTCTCTTTTCCAAAGGATAAAAAGAAAATAAACATMTATTAGAAAACAAAAGGCAGCTCCTTTCAGTACAATCCTTCTTTGAAGCTGAACAATCTAGTGAGGGACCTTAGTTCAGCCTCAGCAGGAACAGAGAAAGGTAATTGTGGGAGAACTCTTCGATTGTTCAGTGGAGGAGTTTCCCTTGCCCRCTGCAGGGCAGGGAGGAGTGCAGAGAGCACGGTTTGGGAGCACCATGCGCTCTCCCTGACGCTTTGGCAGCACGCCCACAGCACACAGCTCCTGGCGGCACAGCAGAGCTCACAGAAATCCCTGACCCTGGGCAAAGCCGGCCCGGCTGCCCTGCAGCTGCTCCCTGGGGTGGTGGGGACACTCCTGAGAGCCCAGAGCATCCTCCGGAGCTCGGGGATGTGCTGGAATCGGGCTGGGACTCACTGAGCTCACCCTGCAGTCAGAGCTGGACTGCCACCAGCACCACCGACACTTCTGGCTAATTGGGGAGGAAGCATTAGAGCACAATCCAATTTCTTAGAAAAACACCAGCCCACGTGAATGAAATGTGTGGCAATAATTTTGCTGAGTTGCTCCATAGTTTGTACTATGAGTTGTGGACTGGGAGGCAAACAAGTCCAGAGGGAATGCAGCAGTCCCCGGGATAATCSTGCATTCCAAAGCTCTGCTGACACTCCTGAGGGTGAGGGAACACAGACAAYGAGGAACTGCTCACCTGGACCACAGCATGCCCCACTCTCAGATATTCTGATTTATTGTTACTTATTCCAGGGAAAGAATGCAAAAAGAAACTTTACTTTGCCTGGAGCAGAGACATGACCCGAATTCTCCCCCTCACACCAAGAAAAGAGAATTTTCTGTGTGTATGAGCACAGCCTGAACTCTGACAAGAGTCAGACAGTGTGGAACATTTGCAAACATCTGGCTCTACATGCCAGTGTGCACACCTGCAAAGAGCAGGCAGGGCACTTGTGGAAGTCAAGGATGTGTTTTACATCCCTCCTTTGCAGATGTCTGTGACTCCTGCAGGCAGTAGGGAGTTGTATATGGAGATCATCTCTCCTTGCAATTCACACCAGTGCAAAACAAAGAACAACGTGGAATGGGKAATTATTTAAAATTCCCTGATTATCAAGGGGCCTTTTCTGCCCAGATGTGTTAGTCCAGTCTGACTGCATTTCCTACACACCACTGAAGGATCTGAGTCTGGCCATGGCCAGGGTGGTGTGAGGAACTCRTGAAAAAGGCAGTGAATGTTCCAGTGAAAGTGCTTTGTGTCTGATTCACCCCCAGCAACCTCTGTGCACAACCAGCTGGAAATACCCAATTCYCTGCTGAAGTCCAGATTAGCTCATGCCAACAGGAGACACAAAAACCTTTCACCAGCCTACCTCAGGCCAGGAGAAATTTGGGAAAATGCACATTCCCATTCAAATTACAACAAATCCATGTGAGGCACAACCACCAAAGGGCAGAAAAACAATGCCTGAACWGATCTTTTCTCCCAGCTGGGCAAATGCTCCCATGTTAGAGCAGCTAAAAGAAGAGCTGGGGCTGAGCCTGTGCCCCTGCACTGCAGCTGCAGGGCCAGTGCCAGAGCTGCCTGGTGGCCCCGGGGTGGTGCCTGGTGGCCCTGAGTGGTGCCTGGTGGCCCCGGGGTGGTGCCTGGTGGCCCCGGGAGGGAGCCCAGCCCTGCAGCCAGGGCTGACTCACAGCTGGAGCCCTCCTGCTGCAGGAACATCCTGACAGCGTGCTCTGAGTGCTGCCAGAGACAGAACATTCCTGGAAGGGAGTTCCTCTCTTTCTTGTRCAACTGATAGAACTTTAAAGGTATTTTTCTGGTTCAGCATCTGCATTTTTTTTTTTTCCCTAAGACAGGCTTTACAAATCTCTGCTTTCTCCACAATCAGCTGTGCCAGGTATTTTCCTGGGGGTGATKTTTACCCCTTGGCCCACCCAGCACTGGCACAGCTCAGCGGGTGTGGTATCTGAGCTGTGTTCAGCTCGTTTCACACATGTTTCAGTGATAACAAAAATCATCTCCACGGCCTGGTGCTCCAAGTGCATTCCTGCCTCAGCCTGGGCTGGCAGCACCAGGCACAGCCCTGCCCCACTGCTCACATTTCCTTCAAGCCTGCAGGTTTTGTAGCTGGCAGGGGCAGGGCAGAATGAACCCTGGAAAACCCACATGTTATAGCAAAGGAATGTAGGGCAAGGATTAAATCACAGASCAAAGTGACTTTAAATGAAATACCACAGCAGGTTGTGATGGCTGTTTGARATGGTGGTGCAAGATCCAAGGTGTGGCAGAGGAACAGGGTCAGGAACAGGAGGAATGTGAGGAACAGGAGGCAGATGTGAGAAGGGGGACAGGGATTCCTGCCTTGCCTGAAGGCCTGTAAGGATATCCCAGGTGGGGCTGCATTCCTCCCCCTCCCAGCTCTCCAAACTGCTTCTCCCTGACCTGCAGCCTAGCAAATCTGCTCACCTTACCGTGGAGTTGGCAGGGAAGCAGTGTCCCAGTGCTCAGTGACATCTGACAGTGATCCCTTGGCTGCCCACACTGCAGGAATGCTCCCCACGGGAATAAGGGATTTGGTGAGTGGTATAAAAAGTTCCTGGCACTACAACGTATGATCAGAGAGGTCCAAATTACAGCTGTGCTGTCAGCCAGGGGCCAGCCAGGGCAGCAGCCAGAGCCATCTCCCAGCTCTGGCTGAGCTCTGGGGGCTCCTGCAGCCCCCAGCCTGGCCAGCAGGCTCCTCCTCAGCAGGGACACTCAGGGCACAGAGGCACAGAGCCAGAGCTGCAGCTTCACACCCTGACACRGCACAGCTGCAGCTGCACACGAGGTTTGGATCACATTTGTCCTGCTGCCAATAAGATTTGCAGTGTAACACCGATTTTCATCAATACAGAACAGAGCTGCAGTTTTGCCACACTCTCAAATTAAATAGAGTGTACTAGAATACACTTCTCTATATTTAGYTCCCAAAATATAAGCTACTTAGACTCTCATCACACCATATGTTTAAGCTGCACAAGTTTTTTTTCCAAGTGCTCTGAAATTTACCTTTATTTTTAGCCTGTGTTTTCTCAGAGCTGGCAGACGTTCTGTCATGGGAGATATTGTGTACAAAATGTGAAAYGCTGCTCTGTGCTGTCCTTCAGACTGCTGAGCTGGACGTGGCTGTGCCACCTCCCAGGCCAAAGCCAGCCCAGCAGCAGCACAGGGAGGTGGCAAAGGAGGTGGCACTAACACAGGGATGTGGCACAGGGATGTGGCACAGGAGGTGGCACAAGCACARCAATGACCCTTCCCTGCCTGTCCCCCCAGCCCAAAGCCCTGCWCCCCCAGGCCTGCCCAGAGCCAGGTTCCCTGCTGGCTCCTGCCTCTCCTGTCCTCTGGGAGCATGGCAGGCCTGGTGCCACCCTGCAGTGACACTGAGCTCTGGCACTGAGGGCAGTGCTGGCACATCTCCAKCCCTGCTCAGAGCCCAGCCCTGCCCAGGGCAGTGTCAGGCACTGAGAGGGGCTGCAGCTCACTCTGAAGCCACTCCTTGTGTATGCAGGGCTGGCCACCATTTCCCATCACAGCTGTCAGGGATCCATCASTGCTTCCAGAACACATTTGTATTTTCAGGGCTCTACAGCTCTCAGCTGAAATGTCACATTTGTGCTATCATCAAAACACATCAAACCTAGTTCAGTCATGCAAGACAGAATATGGGGGGAAATAAAGGACTTTTATAGTATCATTCCCTTTTAACTTTTTTTCTCTATCCTTCTAAATGCGTTCCTTAGGCTTAGAAAACTGCACACTTCAGAAAATCCAAAATGGGGCAAGTTCCCCTCAGCAAGTAACCCAAGCTCCTGTCATTACAAATGCCAATCTCCWTATGCCATCTGTGCAGCCTTTGCAGCAGGCACGAGGGGCACCCCTGGACAGRAATGTCCCCAGCAGGAGCTTCCCCTGCAGGGCTGCTGGGACACMCAGGGAGGGCTCAGCTGAGAAATCCAGAGGCTTCTGCCTCCAGGTTCCCTTATCAATCAAGCTGTGGCCTGGAAGTGAAACTCCTCAATGAACCAACAGAAAATACAAGGAGAATGACACAGGAGCTTAAATATCAAGTAATAAGATGATGTTGTACAGRAGTGGCACACCAAATCTCAGGGTGAAATGTGTGCAGCAGCAAAGTGAAACCTCTCTTTGAGCAGAAGCACTGGAACAGAGTCCTTGTGTTGATTAATTGCCTTTCAACATTTGATCACTGYAATCCAGTAAATCTCCAAGACAGAGGCAGGAAATGATGTATAAAACATCACAAAATAGTAGATACCTAGGAAAAAAGGTCACAGCTTCCTTTCTGGAGTCTGCCTTCCAGGAACAGTCTTCTGTAACCACTTAAAATTTGCTGCTCTGCTAAATATTCTTGCCAGTACTTTTGCTTTCTGCTGGCTAGTTGATAGTTGCAGGAAGCAAACTCGAAATATTTTTTTTTTTTTCTGAAGTGGAAGAATATTTATGGGTTTTTTTCTTAGACAATATTGAGTTCTAACTTTCCTCAAGAGAAAGCCAGAGAATGAGCTTCAATATGTAAATCTAGTTCTGGGCTGAATAAAATACTCAAATCGAGGGAAGTAAGAAGCTAATCAACAGTCTGCAGACCATGAAAAATCAAAATATACAGTACAGAAATGTCCTACATACTGAAGTTATGCTTTTGTTCCCTTGGGTACACAATTTACCACAATAAAGCACTAAGCCTCTGCAAATTCTTTATACATTTTTTATGGGAAGTTCTTCTACAATTCCTCAGGTTTTATGTTCACAGGATATATTTAGGTCTGGTGGTTCACTGTGAAATACATGATTCAAAGTGACATCACGTACTTCAAGGTGGTTAGGTAAGTTTAGATCACTTAAAGGAGTGATCAGTGTTGATAACACATTTTGAAGGAGCCTGTTCCCTCAGAGGAGTTTGTGGGACTTTGATAGTGAACCACTAGCACACAACATCCCACTGCAGCCCCCAGCTGGCACCCCCAGGCTGCTTCTCCATCCAGGGCACCTCAGCCCTGAAGAGAGATGAACAAATGAAAGCAAGGTACAGGATCCCACTGGTAAGGGAATGGCCAGCAGGGTGGAAGGGCAGCACTGTCCCTGTCAGACACAGACCTGGAGCTGTGCTGGCTGCCCAGCAGAGCTGTGACCCAGGGGGATCACACTGACCCAGGGGGTGACAGGACCCCGTGCCAGGAAGGAGCTGCCAGCCCTGGGTCCCTCTGCCAGAGCTCAGTCCCCAGAGGATGCTGAATGCTGATTTTTGGCATTCACTGCTGTCTGAGGCACAAGCAGGCTCTGGGCTGGGTTTTCTCGTGCTACATTGGATTGTTCCCTGGATGGTTTTCCTCCCTCACCCCCACTCACACTTTGTCTGGCTCTTGGCGGGGTTTCAATGTAAATGTTTCTGCTGCTCAGAGTGATTTACATAAAGCCCCATGCTCTGCCAAGGAGAAACACGTGGAGCTGTCACAGCTCCTGGGTGACAGCTTGGGAGGACTCAAGGCTGCAGGCAGGACCAAGAAAGGGAACATTTCAGSCTGCTCCCTGAAGTGTGCCCTACCATTCATCACACAACTGCAGCAGTCACAGCCTCAGAGCCCTGGTGTGCCCCTCTGAAATAACAGTGGTGCATTCTCACTGCAGYGCTCTCCAAGGGGGCAGCAGGCACATTTTGGGAGCTTTGGGCCATTCTGGAGGTGCAGTGGCTGCTCAGTAACCCGGGAATGTCCTGCCAGTGCAAACTGGTTCTGTTTAATTCACCCTGTGAGCTCTGCTGGCTGACCCGTGTGACAACCTGGTCCCACCCAAGCCTGAGCCCATTTCCAGAATGATGTTTTCTCCCCAGTTTAAGCAAGAGCAAACAAAAGCTATTTGACTAGAAAATGGAACACAGAAAGATTTTCATGTATCAAAACCAATGGAAATCAGGACCTTAAGACTGAATAAATCTAGGGGAAAASTTCTGCAGATGTGGGCAAGATTCATTGTTTTCCCTCAATCAATATATAAATTAGCCAACACTTAACTTGCCATAAAAATTAATTGGCTCCACATTGATTAGTCTCTCTCATGGTAGCACTAATATTTGTGTAGGAACGGGAATTGCTTCTTCCCTTATTTTATTTTCTTATCAGTAATGATGTTAAACAAACCCCGGGGTATTGCATGCCCGGGAAAAAGGGAGAGAAAAGGACRAGCTTTGGGTGTGTTTTGAAGGCAAAACCCAAACCCATTGCCTCGGAAAAAAGCTCGGTTTTTTTCTTTCTCAGAGAAAGAGACAAACGAGGAGCTCTTGGCCCTGAACGAGGCAGGGTTTGTGGGGAAGGATGTGCAGGCTCTGTGTGTCCCTGCCCTGCTGCACCCGGGGATCGATCCAGGGTTTGTGGGGAAGCTCGGAAGCTCTGTGTGTCCCTGCCCTGCTGCACCCGGGGATGGGCCCCGGTGCTGCTGCTCCCGCAGCTCCTGCTCGGCAGGTTCGGGAAAGCTCTGGAGAGGGGAGAGCAGAAGGTGGCAAAGGAAGGAGCTGGTGATCGAGAGGAGAGGCCGATGATCGAGAGCAGCTGATCATCGAGAAGAGAAGCTGAAAAAGGAAGGAGCTGATCATGGGGAAGAGAGGCTGATTATCGGGAACAGAGGCTGATGATCGAGAGCAGAAGCCGATAATTGAGAGGAGAAGCTGACAAAGGAAGAAGCCGATAATCGAGAGGAGAAGCTGATGATCGAGAGGAGAGGCTGATCATCGGGAGGAGAAGCCCATGATCGAGAGGAGACTCTGGCAGAGCCCCGCCGATGCAGGAAGGGTCGCAGCGGGGCTCTGATGGGGAGCACTCACTGCACGAAGTGGGAGAGCAGAGGCAGCCCCTCACAAACGAGRGGAGAAGCAGCTGTTCGAGGATTCAGTGCAAGAATATGCTGGGAAAGATCAACACCTCACAATTCCCCAAGCGCTGCGTTTGTTACAATGGRCCACGCTGAGACGGAACAAAGCTACGTTAGTGCCGACTTGCAGTATCTCAGTAAAACATGCCTTTTTTCCCAGAATCAAACAATTCTCTGAAGTGGCACTGCCCCAAATCATGTTTGAGGGAAAAGCAGCTGCATTCAGAATTCCCAATTTGCACCTAATCTTCATGAGAGGATTCTCACAGGGGGCGCAGCAGCCAGGAGCTCACAGCTCTCCAAAACTGCAGCTGCACATGTTCCCCTCCTGCAAAGAGCAACGAGAAAACAAAGCCCTGGAGAAAACKCCAAGTGCTTGAAACGAGTGTACAGGAAGTTTCCTTCCAGACGTGAGGCAGTTTTCTCTGGAGTGCCAGTCGGGAGGGATGCGGAGAGCTCCGAGCTCTGCTGCAGCACCCGGGCTATGGCTGCTGCCCTCGTGTCCCCTGCCCTTCTCCTCCGGGGCACTCCTGTGCCCTCTCTGTGCCAAACACACCTGGATTTACAGCCTGCTGCTGCTCCTACCAGCTGGAAGCTGCCTGAAACACGAGAATTTACAGTTGCTTTGTCCCYAAGAGTGTCAAAATGTAACCTCGGCATGGGCAAAAATCCAGGTGGCTGCTGCACGGTCTGTGCTGTGTCGCCATACGGCTTTTACAAAACACTGGTGCCGATTGACACCACTTCCTCCTCTGCTGCCTCTTCTGACTTTTTCCAGAGCACACTGTGTTGCATTTCAGCCCTGACATTCATCTCTTCTAAATTTCTACCCTGTCCTGTAATTTCTTGGATCACAGAAGTGAAATGTTAGTTCTYCTCTAGTTGCTCCTGCTATGAAAAACATCTTGCTGGAAACGGAATTTTTTTTTCAGATAATCACTTTACAAAATGTACTGTTGCCTCACTACAGAACATCTGGACAGGTCAAGACCAAGCTGTCTCCAGGCTCACAGCACCACCTCCCCCCTGCTCTGGAGGTCTCAGTGCATTTCTGATAATTTCTGTGATTTGTTTTGCTGGAYACAAATTGATCTGAGCTGGTGGAGAGCAGAGCATCACCACTTTTTAATCTGTCCAAAAYTGTCTGTCTGTCCCTGAAGTGTTCTGAATAACAACTGGCTATTGCAACTTAGTGTAACAAATTTTSTCTCTTAGAGCATGTAATTCAGGCAATGAGAAAGAGAAATAAATATATTCAGTGTTCACAGAGACTGTGCAGCAATTGCAGCCCACAGCACCTGGCAGAGCCCAGTCTGCCCTCCCTGCTCCACACACCTCAATTAACAGGTTTTTAATGAACTCTGAGGTGACCTCAGTGCTCACAGCCCCAGTTCAGCCCGCAGCCCATGCCCAGGCTGGGCTCTGACACATCACTGATGGATCAGGGCTCAGTCCCAGCTGGGAACACCTCGTGCCTCAGAACAGGGGGGAACCAGCTCACCTGCCCAGCCCCTCAGAGCTGTGAGARGAGTGCAGAGTCTCAGAGAAAGCCCTGCCTCAGGGGGGAGTTAAACTGCCATGAGAAAYGCTCTGGCAAGCTTTGTTTCAAGAGGTGATGCTCAGTTCACAGGCGTTCTCTTTGTAACCATTTCCTAAAATAGACTTGGTTTATTCCAGCTTCCTTTGGTTTTCTGCAGCTCAGTGACTGGCGTTTTTCCCACACACATTAGAAGAAGAGGAATGAAGAAGTCAGATTGAAACTTTACTAAAGAAAAGCTATTTGTTTGGACTCGGTATTTTGTACTTTTTTCTTATTACACTTTCCTCTGTTAAAGCATTATGTGGGACAAACAAACAGCCATAAGAGTGAAATGGTATCCACTTCAAATGTTTCTCCCATTCCTGTAGTATTTATTTTAATGGATAAAACAGGTTTCTAAGCCAGTTTTTATGCTCTCAGCTTAAACATATTATTCAATCACAAACTTAGATAAATAACTTGACTGTTACTCTTTAAAGCACCCACTTGAACCCAGTGATCTGGCAGCCAGAATTTCCTTTACATTTTAAATTCTGCTTTTACTTCACGAGGAGCCCTACTCAAGCAAAGGAAACCCTTTCAGAGTGAAGTGATACCAGAAAGGATCTGTGCTGCTGTCAGCTGAAAGCTTCCAGGGACATGGGGCCATTTCCCAACYTGCTGAAGTAAATTCACTTGAATTTACTTCTGAAAACTTGCTTAAGTCATTTCCTTAAGTAAATTTAAGATGTCTGAATTTATATTGTTCAGAGTTATTCCCCTGAATTCACTGGAGGCACAACAGAGTACAAGAGAACAGGTTTGGCCCAGGGTGGCCACACTCAGGCACAGCTGGAATTATCTATTCATCCATTCCTTAATGTTAAACTTCACCATTAATCAAAAGCCAAATGAGCAATTACACTCTGAGAGCTRGAGGTGTCAGAGAAATCACAGGTGCACTGTGATTGCACTGCTGATGAGCCAGAGGAGCTCTGTGACAGAAAGCAGCACCCTGCTAACACCCAGTGGAAAGCTCAGGCTGCTCTGGTGAGCCTGGAGCTCCCAGTGCCCCTGGAGCTGCTCCAGAGGATCCCACCAGCCACGTTCCCAGCACATCCCAGGGGCTCTGCTGCCTGCAGAGGGATGCCTGATAAATGGGACATTTCTATCTGCATCCCAGAAAAGGGAAAACCACAGGTTTGTCCCAGAGCCTCCTGGTAAATMATCATAACTACAGCATGAGAGGGACCTGGGTAAATACAGCAAAGTGCATTCTGTAAATGATCTGTGCAAAATTCCCTCTTCACAAGTGCCCACCTCTAAGAGGCCTCTTGGGACACTTGGGAGTGCTCAGAATGAAAAACTGCCAGGAAAACATCACACTTCCCTCCTGGGCCTCAGGGACTCTGCCTGCTTCTGCAGCTTTAGCAAAAGCCCAGCAGAAGGAACATAAACTGGCTTGAAAACAGCTTTAAAAGAAAAATATGATAAAATATTCAGAAGAACATCTAAGAGATGTACTCTAGGAAATGTTGAAGAATTTAGATCTTCCCTGGCCGTTGCCATTCAAGGCTGTAAGTGGGTCAGAGATGCAATGCCTCCTCTCAGCACCTCAGTCTGAACTCTTCTGACATCAAACCATCAAAACCCCTCAGTTATCTCAGTGTGGACTAAGATCAAAAGGCAGAAACCACCAGTGAATTCTTGTTATTGAGCACTGCAGTGAGAAAGCAGCACTCCATGCCAGGCTGCTGCAGACTGCACAAACACCCAGAGCACTCAGGAACAAAGGCTCCAGCTGCTCTGGTCACCTCCCCAACACCAGCTCTCATCAGCCTCTGCAGGGATGACAACAGAAGCCACAATGGTGGGGAAAACACAACGGTGCAGCCACAAATGGCAACTGAGCTGCCACTAARAACACCCCAAAAATCCCAGAGCAGGAGTCCCAGGCAGGGCAGGCTGCAGAGCCCACAGCAGCAGCTCCCTTGCACTTACCAGTCTGTGGGTGAGCTGGATGGTGATGACAGGAGACCCTGACAGGTTGTAGGACAGCTGGGGCACAGGGTCCACCTTGAGAGAGATGAGGTGACTGCTGGCTGAGATCAGGTGGCCTTTGTGGGCAGCAGCTTCAGCAATCCTTGGGAAGAGGTAAATGCATTAAGGAAGAGGATTAACAACTGTTTCTTTAGTTCATACATAACAACAAAGGAACACCAGGACCCCCTTTTCCAAGCCAATGAATTACCCTAGGGCAGCAGGGTCTGGCCCCCAAGGATCCCACAGGACCAGAAACCAYCCCTATAAATGTAGGGATCAGCTCTGGACAGCTGGAGCCTGACAGCAAGGGTCCTGCTTCACTCTGTTCCCAAGCCTTGCTGAAAGTGTTTGAGGGAATTAGAGGGGATCTAAACAATACCCTGAGCAAAGAGAGGAGGAAAGGTGCAGGGGGTTTCAGGCTGGCCAAACAGATAAATCAGTGTGACACACACAGACAGAATGCACATAAACATRGGAAGGTATCTAGAAGAGATTTATAGCTTTACCTTGAAAAATAGAGGATGTCCAGTTAGATTTGTTAGAGAGAAAGAAAGGTCACAATACAAACAGCTGAACTGCACTAAATAGCTGATTAGCCCTGGAAATGCATTATTAGTGGGAAAGAATTTTGCAGTCTATAACAACCTTTATTTTAAGGTAAAACTTATGAGTTTGGCATTTTCACACATTTGGAGTAACTGAGATCCATTTGRCTTCAGGGCAGAATTTTTTACTCTCAGTAACAAACAGTGCAGGATTAARTGACTGCTGTCACCTGTCCCTTGAGCAGGTGGATGAATGGGTTTTACCAYGAGGAATTTGAGCCCTGGTGAATTAAGCACCAGCTTGGGTTCCCAGACACAGCCCAGCACTGGAAAGGGCCAGCTGAAAGCAAATGAAAAACCCCCTTGTTTACACCCCCCACCTGCCTGCAGTGGTTTCTTATTTTTATTTCAGAAAAAGAAAATAAAAACCTCATGTCAGACATTCAGGTGACTTCACTCAGCTCCTAGGCAGGGTCACAAACAGAACTCATTTAGCACAGCCCCTTAGTTCTGACCTTAAGAACCCCATCAGCACCACAGATTACTTCTGCTCCCAGTAACCTGCCTGKGAATGGAACTTGTTCACCTGCAGGCAGAATTTGCTACCCTGACATGACAAATTGAAGTTTAGATAAGGACTCCTAGAGGTAAACTCATTATCCAGCAGTTTGAGGTTTCTCCCACACACATTGAGAACATGGACACTTCCCCCACATCCTTTACMTGCTTGTTTTAACTTTAGAGACCCTGGTGAATTTTGAGGTGTGACAAATCTCCATCAGAAGCAGGGGATGGAGTTTCTGTGCCTGCACAAGCCTTTCTGCACCTTGGCCCTGGGTGTCCACATTTACACAAATGTGTGTGAGCAGGAGCWGAATGGCTCAAAACTGTGCTGTGTTTCATTTTCCTTGGGTAAAGAATCAAAAGTTGCTCCCTTTAGAAACTTGTATTTATGTAGTCTGAAAATAGAAGTSATCTGTCTCTACAGCACAAAAGCTCCAAGAGTTTTGGTTTTGGCTTTYCACCACACAAAAAGAAAAAGGTCAGGTTTCAAATTACAGGTGTTTGAGRAGCCCAGTGGTAGAAGGAACACAAAAGAAATTCTTTAAAACAAACTACTCTGAGAAAAAATTTATTCTACTGAAAAAAAAAAAAAAAAAAAAAAAGAAAAAAGAAAAGCAAGCAGAAGAGAAGTGCATACTTATTTTTAAAACATCTTTGAGTACCTGGGGTTTGGTTCCACAGAGGCAAAATTGCTAAGGCAGCATTCCCTGAATTATTACCTTTTGGGATGCTGGTTTGGGCAGACCTGCATCTACAGATTTATAGACAAGACTGTGCAGTGCACTCCATACTGTAAACATTTCAAGCAGTTTGAATTAATTACAGAAACCTAGGAAACATTTCTTCTCCCTTGTCTTTGTGCTTCTCTTTAGCATTGTGGCAGGGCAGACCCTTCATCCTCAGAGTGAAACAAGCACAGCTCAGGGGAGCAGGAGTGGAGCTGCAGGCTGTCCTGCCCCACGGATTGCAGATCTCACCTCAGTTCCATTTGCTGCCCCAGAGCCCCAGGATCTGTGACACTGCATTACAACACAGAGCTTTGATACGTGGCATCTTTAATCTGGTTGTGTTTGCTGCACTTTGACCTAAGTCAGGATCATTTTAATTCTCTCTCTCCCTTTGAACAATTGAGATTACATCTCACTACCTTAACGAATTGCATTGATCCTCCTCTCTGAAAAACAGAGGCTCCCATGAGTTAGTGCCTCAGTTTCTCCATGTGAGTACACAACACTGCTCAGGGGTGGCACAGCCCCTCACAGGCACCTGTGAGTGTGCTGTCCTTGGGGCAGCAGGGCAAACAGAGCACAGCTGCCATGCATTTACAATCACCACTGTGTGCCCATGTCGGGGTGAGCAGCCTGGAGCAGCCCAGCACGAGCTCCTCACCCCAGAGACACCATCAATCCTGCTGGGCTCAGCTGCTCCTCTGCTGCCAGCAACAGCCTGGCCACAAGAGTGGGAAAGGCAGGGTAAACTGATCCTCACACCCCAGAGAAAACCAACTGAAAACTGTCCTGCACTTGCTCTAAAGGACAAGTAATGGTTTGCATGAATGGCCTTRCAAAACCCCCGGGGAGCTGCACTGCAGAGGTTACACAGCTCTGCATTACTTTATCTTATCTGCTAATGATTTCACTGATGGAGTACATAAAGCAAAAGGTCTTTAAAGAACTGCCTGGTCTCCTGTTATAAAATTACCTTATGGGTTTCTAGGATTAGGACTCAGATTTTGTCTAAAGAGGGATGTTATGTTTTCTTCCTTGTTTCATTTAAGTGCAAGCTTTATCTACATATGTGCTAGGAGAAAAAATGCAATTCCTTTTTATGAGACAGATTATATTATGAAATTCTAGTACCAGATCTGATGAATGGGAGGAGAAGACAAAGAAAGACAAACATGTCGCTATGGGAATCTATTTTACTGCCACCTAAAATAAAACATGTAATGTAAACTTTAATCTCTCTCTGGGTAATGACTACACGCCCTCCACACTGCAGGAGCAGGGTTATGGCTTGTCATTGTTTACAGCTGATAAAGACACGACTGTTTAAAGGTGTAATGAACAGGCTGTTCCCTCCTGGGAGGGCTCACATACTCACTTGGTGTCCGTGGGGTTGATGCTATGAAAGAAGTAATGCATGTTGTGGTAGAGCAGCCCCACGATGGTGATGCAGGCTGTGGAGAGGGAGCAGGGGTTATTCAGCAGTCCCAGGCAAGAGAACTTCCCTGCTGGGGTGGAGCTCAGTAAGAGCCCTGGCTCACACAGACCCTCACAGCCTGGCTCTAGCACAGCTCTGACTGTTGGGAGGTGTGGACACAATGTACAGCACAGACACCAAAAGGAAAACAGGAGGATGCCTGTTCTGCACACCTGCACCTCCAAAATCAGCTGTGAGAGCCATCAATTGACAATTACAGCACTCACACACACCCCCAGCAGCAGAAAGGGAGGCAGGACACTGCAGTGAAACAGGAGGATGCCTGTGCTGCACACCTGCACCTCCAAAATCAGCTGTGAGAGCCATCAATTGACAATTACAGCACACACACACACACACACCCAGCAGCAGCAGAAAGGGAGGCAGGACTCTGCAGTGCCTCCCTGGGAGCCACCAGGGTCTCAGGGCCACCCCYCCAGCTCCACTGACTGGCAGCTGATGAAACTCAAGGCAGGCAAACCCAGTGTTCTGTTTGCTGCCCAYATCCCAGGTGATCTGGGGCTCTCCAGCATCTGAGTGAAGAGACAGATGTGTGTTTCCTCAGAGTGAGCTACACAGATGTCTTTTACTATCCCTTTTGTGGGGTTCCAAGTATGCACAGTGTCAGCTGTTGAAGGTGAAATAACAGATTTTTTTAGGTTAGCTCATCTGGACAGTGCAGAAGTGTGGCCTGAAGGCTGAAATTGCTCAGCAGTGAGCTTTAGCTGGAAAAGAGTAAAACATTTCATGCCCTGGATCATTTCAGGATACAAAGCATGACAATGTTCTGGAAAATCAAAGAAAATCTGCATGGTGAGGAGCTGTGTAAATGGGGAAGGAAAAAACTCCTCTCACTTGCTATTTTTGGCATGACAAGTTGGCTTGCAATTACAGTTATTCAAACCTGGGAGGACTTGCAGTCTCCAGCCAGAGCTCCTGCCAGTGCAAAGAAACAGAGCTGTCACCACAAATCAGGCAGACAGTTCAGTAATTATCAGAGAATTTCTCACTGCAGGTTATTTTCAGCTAACTCTGCACTTTGTGAAAGAGGGACTGACCATCCCTCTGCAGAGGTGGCTGCAGAAAGGCCTCTGGGGGAGAAAACTCTGCGGGCTGCAATTCAGGGCACATAAGTCACATTTCCAAAGATTTGAGGATGGAAGCAGCTGCTTTTGTAAATGGGTTCCTTCAATCTCAGAGTAGGTAGATAATTAGCACAGATAATTAACTTTAAACATTTTTGTTTTAGAGTCTTTACTAAAGGTGTAGATTTTAGCCATGCTTCTTTTTGAGATTTTTAAAATTTTAGCTTAAGTATGGATTTCTGAGTCCTGCCTTTTYGCTGTGGGTGTAGTCTATATCTTCATCCTGTTCCTGTGGCTGCTATTGCTCAAACCTGTCATTTTATATTTTAATTTCACACAAAAAACCAATTTTGCATGAAGGGATAGATAATGCCTGATCTGACACCCTAGAATTTCTTAAAAATAACCATTTCAGATAATTAAAAAATAATTACGAAATTATGGCTTCTCTGATGTAAAATTGTGTCAGAATTAAATGGCCTCAGTCTGTTGCTCAGCCCTATTATTCAATATCAATTTAACTAATGTGAAAACTGCAGAACATTAATTGCTCATTGGTATGACAGGACCACTGCTGCTTCCTCAGACTCAGTGCAACCCACAGAGATCAAATCAGTTACTTGGAAAAATAAAGTGAACTAAACCTGTTCTGAAGCAAAACCATTTTTGGATACCCTGTGCACACGAGTCCACTTCCCTCTTGAATCTTTTCCTTACCTTTTCCATGGAAAGCCTCACTGGGAATGGAAATGTAATTCTGCCCTCGGGATGGGAATCGATAGTGGGACACGTTCAGGGTCTGAGGATGCATTTTCACCACAGCATAATCTGTGTGATAACCCAGACACAAACATCAGCAAATCCACAGCCTGCACACCTACCTGATGTTTAACCACACAACTCCTGTATGTAAAGCTCAGATGTTTGCAATCTGCTCAATCCCCCAGCTCCAGAAGTGCCCCTGAGCTCTGAGTGCTTTGTGGCAGAGCAGTGGTTTGTGCACTGTGGTTGCAGCAKGGATCAGCTCCCCAGGCTCAGACTGAGCCTCCCATGCAGGCACAGCACAGCAGCAGCACTCCTGCACTGACATKTGCAGGCATCTTTCAGTCCTGCACAGGAGAATCCCAGAGACACAGGCAGTGATGAATGTCCTGGGGACAGCTCAGGGAATTCACCCCTCAACAAGGCAAAGCCAGATCAAACACCTCTGATACCTGCAGCAYCCAAAGATGCAGATGGAATTAGGGWGCAAAGATTCTARCCAGAGGTAAAATAAAATTCTCCAAAAAGGTCAAAACTATTCCTATTATCTTCAGTCTCTTGCAAAACCCGWGCAAAGAKTAAGATTTGTAGCACTCAAGCCTCCATTGGCTGCATATGAGCTGAAGGCCCTTTATTAGCACAGCATTACTCAATCGTTCACACATCATAGTTGTTCTGAATTCCTCCCCAAATAACCTCAGGGAAGCTCAAGCACAGCCAGAGCAAATCACCTCCAGCCTGGGCATCTTCCTACAAATCAAACTGGGGTTTGTATTGCMCAGAGGGCAACGCTGGGTTTGGCTTTATTCCTGATGGGTTTTCCCTTCCCCCCTTCACCTGCCAAAGGAGACGTGCAAGCCCAGGAGGGTTTAGGACAGCCAGAGGAAACAGAGCCCCACCTGCCACGGACGAGGAGCCCTCGAGGGTGAGGGGCAGGGAGGTGCCCTGCAGGTTGTGGGACAGGTGAGCCATCACCGTGTCGATGGTGTGGATCAGGCTGCCGAACACCGCGGGGCCCTGGGGAGGGACAGGACACAGAGGTGTGAGCCGGGGAGTGCCCTGCACGGCCCCGGGGAGCTGCTCCTGAAACCCCTGCCCAAACCAGGCCCTCCCCACCCCCGGTGCATAAACTCTTACACAAACTGATGCCACCCAGCTTTCCCAGGTGCTGTGCTTTACAGAACGGCTYCAAATGGCTGCTGCTCCCAGCAGCATCTGGCAGCCAGGATTAGACACTCAGCTACACTCAGGACTCAGCAGAATGAGGCCAAGAACTGGGCAGTCCAAGAAGTTTTTGGATAATATGTAAAGATTGGTGTCAAATCTTTCTTGGAACACAAGCTGAGACACTGCAGTTTGGCCCTTCTTTCATCTTTATTCAAATGCCCCTCAGTATAAAAGCTACTTGAACCCTCCAGGTTGAAACTTGATTCATAAAATCTCAGAGTTAATGCATGTTTCAGTGAAAAGGAAATCTGTTTTATCTGAAATCCATTTACACCAGAGATGATCAAGGACTTACTAAGATTGCTCCAAGAACTTGAATCAATTAGACACCCTTTTGTCTTAAAAGCATTTTTAGGCTTCAATGAGACCCCCCTGTGCTTTAGCTTCTCCCTCTCTCAGTTTAAAAGCTCTCTCTTCTGAAATCTGTGCTTTCTTAAGATTCAGGCAAAGAACGCAAGAAATGTCTGTATTCACCCTGCAGGTATTTCATCAATGACAGATGATAAAATAAGTCATAGTGCCAAGAAGTCTCAGCAAGCAAAATAACACTGACAACCAGTTCTGTAATCATCCCTGTGAGTGTGTGCAGCTGAAGGAAATCACAAATCTAAGGCCACTTGTCTTACCTCTGGTCCATCAATCCAGTTGGACAGTAACATAAAGTCTTCAATAGCTTTTAGAAATGCCTAAAAAACAAATAAAACTCAATTATTTATTAATCAGCTACATCTCCAGGCAAGGATCCCGGGCAGATCTCTGCCAGGACTTTTCTCAGGTTTATGTTAAGATGACAAGCCCACTTCCACTCCAGCCACAGGTCCATTGCTGCCTGCCAGCATCCTCCCCACGTTCTGTGGTCACTTCTCAAAGCAACAATTGCTTTACTGCAAGCCCCAAGGTGCAGTCAGCACAGCTGAGCTAACACTGGGACTCAGACTAAAGGGAATTTATTCTGTTTTATCTAAACATCTGTAGGATCACTGAGGGGTTTGGGTTGGAAGGGACCTTCAAAATCACCCTCTTCTGTGGGCAGGGACCCTCCCAGGGTGCTGCTCTCAGCCTGACCCTGGGCACTGCTGATGGCACACACAGGGAGGAAAGGGAGAGCACACAATTGCACTGAAAAGTAGAAGAAAAAACCCACATTTCCAGTTTAAACTTATCCATTAAAAAGCTTTCAGAGAATGAATATAGTAAAGTTCCACTGTGAAGTGTGGAAGACACYACATAACAGAACCCAAGTCAGATTTGTCAGAAGGGGTTCATTACAAAGGTGGGTCAGCAATCAGAAAGTTTATTGCACATCACTTAAATCAAATTTCCTTGTGCTGTGAGGCGTTTGACAATCAGGCAGAGATAACCCTGCAGAAAATCACATGCATGCTCAGTGCCTGTCTGTCAGGGAATTAGCTGCAGACAATACCGAGCCTCCCCATCAATCAGGCAAATGACACAGCCGCTGCCTATGATCAGGACTCTCTTGTATTTACGTCCCAAAATAGCTCTGCTAGAGATAATCATGTCCCACATTTCTGTCTGCAAATCGCTGTCACGGCACACAAAGCAGCATCAGACAGCACGAATGAGCACCCCGCCAGCCACTGGAGCGATGTGGGAAACAGGGACGGTGTCTGATGGTCGGTCCCATTTGCAATGCAGAGCCCGCACASAGTTTTCAGGAAAACAAAGGAAACAACGTATTAAAGCCTTTTAGAAGGGCTTTTGCTGCATATTAAACTGTGATCCGTRAAATCCAAGCTTTAGAGTTTGCAAATACCGAGCTTATAACACAATCTCTCAATTGCTGTCCCCGTGGTTTTCAGAAGGTTTATTTGTATTTTTGTCTGGGTAAAGCGCCCCTGTCACTCAGGAATTACCCTCAGGCTTAGGGGAACAATCAGCAGCGAGGCCAGAGCTGATTCCTGCGGTAATGGCTCGCAGCCTGCTGAAATGGGAATACCCATCACTTTCCAGCAGGGTAATTTGTGTTATCGGCCCCCTGTTCTCAGCTGGGACTGCAGGAAACTCCTGCTTGCTTTTCCCCTCTGGGGATTCCCTTGAACAAAATCAATTCCTCGAACCCATTTCAGTGGAGACAGTGACACCAGCACTTCCCTGGGCAGGCTGTCCCAGTGACAGCCCTTTCAGGGAAGYCTTTTTCCCTAAGGTCCAACTYAGGTCCCCCCTGGMACCACTTGAGGCTATTTCTTCTTGCCCCTGTTATTCGGGACAAGAGATCCAGCCCCGCAATGCGTTCCCCGGTGACGATGGCTCCATGGCTGGAAGGACTGGTGAGACATCGCAGTTCTCTCAGGTTGCTGCTGTCCCTAAAGCAGCCGCTGCTTTTCTCGCAGGGGTCTGCCGTGAGCAGCAGCCGTCAGGAAGGGCAGGGAGCCCGCACTCACCTCGGCCAGGCTGCGGGCGGTGTGCTCGGCCAGCGGCTGCTCGGG
>CADDXX010000479.1:285994-310916 GCA_902810485.1 Alauda arvensis
AAAAGGGGACAAGTTCAAAGATGAATGTTCTCATTGGCAGTTCAGGTCCATCTGCCATGAGTTTCTGTGAACAAGAACTGGTAGAAGAAAGAAAGGAAACCAACAGAACTTTGACACTGCAGAGAGCAAGAACACGAGAATACACTGAAGCAGGCAGTTGTATTCTCCATGTGAAAAATCAGTTTTCATTTTTTTCATTGTATTTCTACTAAACAGATGGAAACCAATTTTCYTATTGTGGTGGGAGTTTTTTATCTCATTTTAAAGGAAACAAAGGGAAAAATTATCAAAATGGTTTTAGTCTCCTATGGTTTTCAAAGGTAATAGTAATACTTCAGAAGTTGCCACTTTAAAAAAATTTTTTAATACAGTAACTATTTTATTTAACAATTAATTTTCTTTGTGCTCCCATCTTCCCATAGTGGCTAAAACTTCTGCCTATGCATACCCAGAAGCATTTATAATTGAGCTATGGAAATAAGTGCCATTAACAAACATTAAKCAGGGAGGAGGGTCTGTAACTATGTGATTTATGCACATTGTGCCATTATGGAAATAGTTCTGAGCACTGCCCTACCACGGGGTTTGTTGTGGTTGTCATCAGAGACCAGGGAAGTGTTGAAGAGACCAGAACTTGCACACCTGGGGAAATACAAACACAAATGAGTGTTAACAAATCTGAATTTTTGATATCAGATACATAATTTTGTATATATATTCCCACCTCAGGCTGAAGCAGTTCTAACTGAAAGCAGCACACTTGCTGTTCTGTGGATTTTATTTATTCGCAGCCACACAGCTCTGTATAAAAAAATTAATTTTCTGATTCTCTCATCAGTTTTATTCCATCATCTTATTGCAGATGAGYATTGCAGCAGCTTAAGTCTTACTTCAATCTTTGTTTGCAAACAGGAAATTTCAGGTGTTAAAAAAAAGTTACAGTTACAATACTGACACCCATCTTTCTCCTCCAGCTCTTTCCCCAACATTTACAGAAATCCTTTAGGGTTTGGGGTTTTTTTAATCCTATGTCTTATGATAAATAAATAATGATCTGTGGGCAATTCTGACAATTCCATGGAAAATCTTGTTTTATTTTTGTATATGAGACAAACTGGGACTGGGAAGGCTGGGACACAAAAAGATGAGGTTCAAGTCTCAGCTCCCATCTCCAGATGTGAAGTTGGCTCAGAACTTGAGTCTGAATTGTCCCAGTGCCAAACAAAATCACACCCAGAAAGGCCAGCTCAGAAAGGCTTTTCCACATCAGAAAATCTGTTCTATTTGAGTATCTGAAAAGCATTCCCAGCCAGAGGAAACACTCCCAGTGCTTGCAGCAAAACTGAGGAGCCCTCAGATGAAAGAGCAGGGGTGGAAATGGAGCACTGAAAATGACCATATGAGCACGTCAGAAATGATTTGTCAAGATAGAAATAATAAACTTGATTCTGGATGGCTTCCAGCTGCTCCATTTTAAAGATATTGATTCCTTTCTGTGCAAAGCAATTTGTTAGTCATTTGTGATAGAGAAATAAAATTTTCTTCTAATCTACATCTTACCAAGAGTTATTATTTGCCAGGAGCATGGAATTCCAGTGCAATCCAACATTAGCTGAATAATGGGCCCATTTCTCTCTCAGATCCAAAAGGAACATGAACATTCATTCAATTAAAATCCAGGCTGCCCTATTTTCTTATGTCAAAGCACATGACCCTGCTTCAGCCCTGCYAGAATCCCTCCAAAATCCATAGATAGATTATAACAACCTTTCTTTGCTGTGTTGATTACTATTGTAATCCCCATTACTTCCTCAGAGAATATTCTGATTTCATATATTTAGTGGGAAATTTYATAAAATCTGATCAGCCTCTGATTTTGAAGAGAAAAGACAAATATTAAATTGCCACATTTCTCAACTGCTCCAAAACAGCTGATCACATTAAAACAATGTTGGCTTGGAATTCTTCTGACTAATTAAAAAATATGTACCTGGCATCCCTTCACATTTGAATTCCTAAGCCCCTAGAAAATACACATCTAGCTTCAGTTTCAATTAGGAGGCCATACATTTCTTTTTCACAACATTCTGATAGTTCCACATGTCACTGAAAAACCTCTGAACTAGAAGCTTAGGCAAAAAAACCACCCACACAACAATTAATGCCATGCAAATTGCAGTAAACTCACAGAGGCTCATGGCATGAACATCTCAAGGCATGAATTGAGGAGTTTGCTACGCAGGCTCCWAAGAATCAGCAGGGATTAGAGGTGGGATGCAGGCAGAATTCTGGACAGCTCTTAAAACATGTGGGYTTTCAGCAGAACTGGAGGGGCCAGCAGTTCTAGCAGGGTTCAGAAGGGAGCTGCAAGCATTTTTAAATGAATGCCCAGCAGTCAGAGATTTGGAGCCCCAGCAGGACCTTCCCAGACCAAGGCCCAGACGGAAGGAGTGGAGCCCTGAGCAGGATTGGTTTCAGTGGAAGGGCTCCCCTGGGCTGTCAGAGGAGGCTGCAGGCTCAGGGGCAGTGCTGGCAGCTCAGGAGCATTCAGGGGTTAACCAGAGCTCTCTCTGTGTTTGTGTGAGCCCTGGCAGTGGGACAGGACACACTTATTGATGAATTGGGGCAATCTGAAAATCTGCTGCTCTTGAGTTTAGCAAGAGAACATTCTTCTGGAGCTGCATTAATCAGGCTGTGATTAATGGCAGCTCTGAGCTGGACAGTGTTAGAGTATTTACAGTGTTATAGTAACCCTCCATCGTTGTCAAAGATACAACTGCCAAATACAAAAGCATTTTTTCCACCATGACCACAGCATTGTAAACTTTTTAAAGATTTTTAAGTTATTTCCTGCATCAAATGGCTACCAAATGAATACTCTCCTGATCAGAAGCTTTGACAAGTTTCATAGGAAACATTTTTTAAAATAAAATTTAAAAAAACTTAAGCAGAATTCCTACAATTTCTTGTGGCAAATCAAACTGATAACTTCATTAAATAYCCAGAAGTGGAGGGTTTTCTTTTTCAGTGAATCCAGTTCTACATGGACTAGCTTATTAATGTTTAATAAAATACATTTTGTACGTATTTGACTGGTGCCGGGCCGCGGCCCGCTCAGGCCCCTCGGCCAGCAGCAGGAATGCTGCAGCAGCAGCAATGCAGCAAGGCAGCAGCAGCAATGCAGTACTCACCAATAGCAGCAGTGAAGTAGAGCTGCACCTCACGGGCACTCAGGGCCCGTTCCCAGATGATGAACTCGTCGAAGGCGCCGCTGAGGGTGCGCCGGGCCGTGGCTSCCTCAGGCCCCTCGGCCAGCAGGCTGTCACTGCCACCACCGTAGTCATAGAAAACCTTCCCCTCGGGGTCAGTGCTGCTCAGGGTGCCGTTGACATAGACCTTTAGCCCTTCCCTCCACTTCCAGGTGAAGAGGACGTGAGTCCAGAAGGGGCCTGCAAGGCAGGGAAGGTCAGGATGCAGGAGCAATTCCACCCAGAGCCTTCCTGCTGGACACGGCTCTGCTGCCCTGCCATGGGGCTGCCCAAGGTGAGTTATGGAATGCTGATGCTGTGCCCGTGAATCCTCACCCCCCTGGGGAAGCCCATGCCTTGGCAGCATGCCCTCAGCTTTGGCTGAACCTGGCCTCGCTGCAGCTCCATAAATTCCACCTGCTGAGTGCTGCTGGCCAGGATTTGAGCTCTCCTCAGTACTGCCTCAAACTCAGCTCAGCAAAGGCTGCCAGAGCTGGAGAACCAGCAAATAAACTATTCAAAAGTTGTCACAGTTTCCCTGTTATGCTTGAGAGGSAGAAAACACAATATTCATTTTCACCTGGAGTGGATAATCCACAAATGTGTGAATTATTCTTGCCACTTGCAGCTTTTCTCTTAAAACAAGGTTTCTAAACTGATTCATTAATGTTTATGAAACTGCTACCATGAGTCCTATTTTAACAATGTACAGATAGTCAAATTAGGGCAAGACAACATTTCTGAGTGCCATCAGCATTACCAGAAGACCAGAATTTGTTCCAGTCAGTGGATATTACTGCTCCCCAGCAACATACAGTTTAGCTCGAAGCAGTGAGATATGTGATACACCAAAATGTTTATTAATGCTATGGCTTGGCATGGAAAACCTGACACTCAACAGAAAACAGAATCATGAAAGCACCAAGCAGCAGTCAGAGAGTTACCAAATAAAGCCAGAGAGCAGCCCACCAGCCTTGGGATACACTGGGAGCTGTCAGGGATTAATCTGCATTCTTTGCTTTGTTTCCATGCAAACATGCATGAGCCCACTGAAGTCCATAAGAACTCCACACACAACTGAAAGCTGCATCCAAGGGCTGTTAGTGAATGGCAAATGTTCTATAATACATCACTACTTTTCAGTTTGCATTTGATCTCTCCCTTCCCACASCAAGAGAATTCTTAAGCACAGAGGTCTGCAGCTATTTTTGTACACCCACTTCTCTTGCCTGAAGTTGTGCTCTTCTCTCTATCTCTGTCTGCAAGAATAAAGCAGAATGTAACAAAGAAATTGGTTTTAAGAACATAAACTTTACCTGGCGGACTAAAGCTTGCTTTCCACTTCATCATTGCACTCCCACGGGTGTAAAACTCCACAGAGCCTTCACCCTCGTTGGAGCAGATTTTGAAACCACTGGAAATGACTCGTCCACCAGAGGCAGGGAGGAGCTTGGCCTGCTGGTCTTGAGTCTTCCAGAAAAAGGAAAATGTTACTCCTGGGGAAGGCAAGGGAGAGGAGACTTGAGTGAAAAAATGAATGCAATACAARATTCCCAAAGTGTAGAACACAGAGAGTGGGAAGGTTTCTGAGCACAGACCATCTAYACAAACCAGGAGAGCATGTGTAAAACCAGCAGTCTGAACCAAAGGAACAATCCCTTCCTTCCATGGGCACACCCAGGACACAGCAGTCACCTCTGTGTCCTGGGCAGCCTCTCTCAGTGAAAACCAGAGTTCTTTCACCTCCAGAAGGCACCTGCACGTTTTCTGTGTTCCCAGAGCCCACCACAGCCAGACTGAACCCAGTGAGCACTTGAGAGCTCCCTCAGCTCTGCCTGGCCCCAGCACAGCCCTTCAGAGCTGGATTTCCTCAGCATGGTACCTCGTGTGTCTGCACCCCTCAGAGCACCAAAAGCTACTGAAATAAAGGGATAAMTGCACACGCAGAGCCACAGGAAAGATTCTGTGTTCCCCACACACACAAAACCAAAAGAATTATCCCAAAAATACAACACAATCCTGCAAGTGCAGGTGTGATTAAATTTGTCCATAAATAATCCTCTTCAGTTCACAGTAAAAGTCACTATTACCCTGTAAAACAGAGCAGCTCTCAGGTCACAGATTAGTGAATGTCATTTCCATGAGATGGCTTTCTTTAACAAAGGCTACCCCAGAAGGCCTCAGTGTCACACAAGTGGCACATCAAACCTCACTCACACTTCACTTCTATTGACCACACTCAGCTTCTCCAAATGAGTCCAAGCCAAGAGTAAGAGAATATTCCCTTGCATCTTCCACAAATATTTCTTTTGAGTGAAAATACCACTCCCGTGAGCCCAGAACTGCTTACAGAAAACCATTGTTCAAGGATTAGGGGGAAGAATGCTTCAACACTTCAAAGGCAAGAAGAATTTGTTTTCTCAAGTGAAAATAACAGTCTTGAAGTGTGAAACTCAGCTTCAGAAGAAACAGGGGGATTTTGGTTTCACAGGTTGTTGCATTGCACTTGAGGAGATCCCAACACCTTTTCCAGAGGCATTCCCTGGTTAAGTGTGCTTGACACCACTTCACACTAACACCTCGAGGGGTGGCTGAGCAGCTGGAATAAAATCCCACCTTACCCTCACCACAGGTATTTGAAAAAAACCCCAGACATCTCCTTTAGACAAAAGGATGTTGCCTGTTCCCCTTTTATTAATACCTGCTACAGTGACTTAGTGTTTATTATTTATATGATTTCTTCTCCTCACTCTTTATCTACTGAACATTTCAGTGTTTTATGCCTTTAATGTTCTTGCTTGTGAGATACTGGGAGTGCTCTGGTACTGCAAAAATAATTTATTCTGATTGTTATATTATACTGTAGATGTTGAAAGAATATAACTCCCTGATGATTTTTATTTCCCAGAGGCATGAAAAAAAGTCKGAAAAGACAGAGCAGGTATGACCAGACACACCTCCAGCAGGATGCTGGGTCCCTTTTCCCAACACCCTCAGGGAGCAGCCTCTGAGCTGCTCCCTGAGTGCCTCCAAACTCACACCCAGCTCAAACAAAAGTGATCCTGTTTCAGGCCATGTCACCCAGCTGAAGGATGGCCCAAGTCAATGCAAGCAAGAAAATCCAGTATTTACAATGCTGCTCAAGTTTGAGATCACACTGAGTCTGAGTAGTTGGTGATCAGCTCTAATTTAAATTGCAATTAGAAAAGACTGAATTTCAGCATCAAAATTGTTTTACAAGTCAATAAAGCATCAAGCCTAGATTTCATTCCAGGGAGGAAAGAAGCAATGGTTATTGATAACATAATTTGGCAGCAGAAGAAAAGTCAATMATGATGAATGGGTTTCTCACCTTCAGGCCCACAGGCCTCTGGATTACTGATGCAGGAATTCCCATAGCTTCCAAAGAACAGGAAGGTGACTCCTTTCTTTTCAGTGACATAAATTCCTTTGTTCACCATCCCTTCTACAATATCTAAAGCAAAAGCAAAACCCAGTTTAACATTCACATGAAGCAGAACTTGCTGGAAACATGATTTTATCAGACCCCTAGAGCTCAGCTGTTGATCTTGTTCAGCTACATGGTTTTGTTACTTTTTGTGTTTGTTTTTCCTTTTGGTGTTCTTTGTTTCAGTTTGCCAGTCTCGCTTTGTTCCATTTGTTTATTTCTTTTTGTTGTGTTTTTACAGAGCCCACAGATCCCTCTTTTGTTTCAGGTTTGTAAATATTACACTCATATCCACTCAGCTCTGTGGGTAACTAAGTCTGACAGAACCCATACACCCAAAACTGATTATTTTTAAGTAATCTGAATAAACTTTATGCTTTTTCAGAGTTTTGATTGCCAGACACTTCCTAGAGGTGTCTTACTGTAAGGCTGAGCTAGTAAAGAAATTCTTTAACCAATTAAATTGTAACAAAAGTGTGTTTCTTTTCTTCTTGTTTTGAAAGGGCAAGTGTTGATCAACCCCCACTTTTCACTAAAAAATAACTGGACAAGGAACACCCCCAGGCCAGAAATAGATCTCCTGTTCACACACCCTTTGCTGTGGTGTCCCTGGGAAAGGCAATTGCTGTGTCTGACGTGGATAATGCCTGATTTCTTGTGATTTTCTTGTGTTCCCTGCCAGCGAAAAGCTCTGCTGCTTCATCCCCCACCAGCTGAAGGAGTCCTCTTAGCAGGAAAAACCTGATTGTTTAGTGCAGGAACATCATTAATGAGTGCAGCTGACAGGTGAGGATGGGAGCTGCTCTCCTTTGTCCTGGCTGATTTCAGCAATGAAGACAGCAGGAAATCTCAATCAGAAATCACCATCAGAGCAGGGTTAAAATGCCTGCACTGCACAGAGCAGGGAACATTGAATTGTCTGTTCCTGAGCAGACAGAACCTGGCATTTCCTGTCACCACCACTGGGATGGCATTTCTGCCAGGGCTCTGAAAACTCAGAACCTTGGGTTTAGGACCCTCTTGCATCATTTCTTCAGAGAAGAGATGCTCTGAGGGAGCCCCAGCTGTGAGAAATTCTCCTTTTCTGAGTGAATGCCATGAATGCAAGTTTCAATGCTCTCTTAGTTCACCCCAAATCCTTATCAAATATCAGTTTTCAGGCATCTTCCCCTCCCTTTGAGGAAGAAACCATCCTCTCCTGCCTCCAACTGACAGACAAAATTCAGTTTAATTTAAAAATTTGTGTAAAATGGAACAAATCAAGCATTTCTAGGTACTTCTTAGGGCACCTGAATGATGAATTCATGTCTGCAGGAAAATCCCCAGAAGGTAACACATTTCTGTTCCCACAGCACTGCCCTTGCCATGGGTGTCAGTGCCTATAATGTTCATATTGAACAGATTTTATTATGTGAGAACTATGCAAATGGTCTGTAAAGCAGATAAGAGAGCACTGGAAGGAATTGGGGTCATTTGGAGTTCATCATTAATTGAGCTCCCATTTGCCAGCACACTCTTACAGAGTAAAAAATAGTGGGTTTAGCATTCCAATAGAAAACTCTTACAATGTGAGCAGCCAAGTGTCAGCTTTACCATTCCCATCGCTCTGCTTGGGTCAGGTGTTCTGGCACTCTGAGGTGAGTTAATACCTCAGGTGWAGTGGGCACGAGGCCAGATTGCAGCTGCACCCACACAGACAGACTGGGGGACTTTGGCTGCTGTGGCTGTGAGGGGTTTCCAGTGTCCTGCCAGGACTCTGCCTCTCATTGTCTGTTCTTCCTTTGATCTCCTCGTGTGTGGATGCCTCTCCCAGAACTGCAGCAATGCAGGTAACACTGCAGGGCTGCTTCCCAACAATGCATGGCAGTGTAATAACAACAACAACAACAACAACAATAATAAATCCTTTTACCACATGACCACTTGAACCAAAACCCAGAGTTAACCCTAAATCCAACGTTAAAAGAACCATGCCTGTTCCAGGCCTGACAAACACAGAACAAAAAAAGAATAATTCCTCACCTACAGTTGCAGAGAAGTTAGAGTAGGCAGAGTCATTGGTATTTACAAAGGTAGAGTTATGGGAGGGAAGCACAGTGAAGTTGTGGAGTCTTAGAGCTGGGTGGAACAACAAAAGAAAATGAGCAAATGAGCACAACAATGGATAAACACAACCAGTAATGACTGGCCAGTTCATATCTCTCAGCACAAATCCCAGCTCTGGGGATGAGTGGCCCTCACATTTACCACTCCTGCTGCTGGGATCCCTGCACAGGGAATGCAGCTCACTGGGAGAGAGCTCTGCTCACAGCTGCTGAGAGGAAACAACTGTGCAAGTCCCAGCTGCAGGGCAGTGAAAGCCATTGCTCTGCATGTGCAATAAAAGCCACCACAGTGCAGGAGCTGTGGCAGCCCAGGCCAGGGCAGAGATGTGCACACCCTGTGCAAGGAGGGGCTGCTCACCTGCACAGCTCAGCTCTTACCAGTTTATAAAACTCTCAGCTGGACATGGGCAGGTGTGCCAGCCCTCCTCACCTGTACCCAGTGAGCAGAGCAACAGGCACAAATCAAAACACAACAAACTCCATCCACATATGAGAAATCCTCCAACCTTTTTATGTCTAACAATAAAGTTTTATTCCCTATAAATTTTTTTCTGATTTTGAAAATTTAACAGTATCTTGCACACTGTAATTGTTTGCCCTGGGCAGGCAAATAAAGCCTGATGAAAAGCCCATGAAAGTGGATGGAGAGACATTGATTTGGGATTTAGACCAACCAAGCTCACAGAACAAAAAGACAAATGCTCTTAGGAAAAGAAAAACATACACAAAAACACCCAGATACAAGTGCAATGAAAATTAGGGGTCAGATGAAAAACCTGAGTATGGCCACTTTCTTTTTATTTGCTGTATTTCCAGCTGATTGTTTCCCTTCCATTGCTTCCAGTGCTGAGATTTCCAAAACATTAATTTGCTGACACTCTCACCACACAAATGCTCTGAGAGATATAAATCTGGCTTCACACACAATGACTTCAACAAATAAAATGGATTAACATGACAGACAGATTATGATGCTTCGAGGATTTAAGAGGAGAAACATGGAATGAAAATAATTGCATGRTATGATGAGTGGAAAAACAAGAGAGACTCTGCAATAAACAGAAGAGTTGTGCAATCACAATGGAACCAAAACCAAGCAAATTGTCACCTGGAGTAGATTACAACAATAAAGAACACTTTTCCTGTATATCAAAGTGAAATATCAGATGCACAGAACCCCTGCTGGAGGCAGCTGAAATTATATCTGTGTCTGATAAGGCMCAGTCTGAGGAGCTGAGGGGAATCTGAGCCACCCAGGGCAAGGCTGAGGAGAGAACTCAGCACTGGCAGAGCTGCACTGCAGGCACAGACCCCTGGCTGCTGATAGCCCCTGCAATCATTGTACAACAAAATCCACCCATTGTTTTCAGCACAGCCCTGCAGCTGGCTCATTTATGAACTTCTTTAACACYGTGTCCTAACAGGAGTCAGAGGGATTGCTCCTGTGAGCCAGTCCCTTTCCTGCAGCTGGAGGTTTTAGGGTCAGGAGCTTCACCTGCTCTGCTTTCTCTCTTCCCAGATATTGAAAATATTTCTCAATTTTGCTGAAATAAAATTAAACAGAATTTGAAAACCAATCAGTTCTCCTTTTCCAGGAGCTGTATTTTATATATATATCATTTTCAAGCACTTTCCAAACAGCTTTGCTGTAACGTGATTGCCAGAGCAGTGCAGACACTCAGCACTTCACTCTTTTTGAAGTCCAGGGTCAGAAAATTACTTTAACACACTTACAGAGAACTTTATGTGGCAACTTTTGTAAGCCAAATTATTATTCTATTGAAGTCAGTAGGAATGCTGCCATCAGCTCTAATGGAAGCAGAATATTGCCCAGATATATTTCTGGTCAGGCAATTCCATTCCTTTCAGAAATTTTGTGGAAAGGTAGGTCAAAGTTTAGGCTTAAGATACTTGAACACCTCTGCACTAAAGGAATTTAGATATTTATAGCTCTTTTTCCCCACTGAGGAGCAGAGGCTGGTATTTTGGCACACAGGTTTGGGAACRCAGCAGGCTCTGTGTGAGGGACACTGGGGATGCACCTCAGCACAGCCTGGGACTGTCTGAGAGCCAGCAGAGACAGAGCAGCTCAGGTGGGACCAGAGGGAGCACAGAGGACAGCCCTGACACTGACAGCAAACTTCTGATTCTGCAACAAGAACTGAATTGCTGTGAACTCCTGCTGCAATGCTGCTCTTCAGGAAATGCCAACAGCAGATAAAGTGAGTGAGGAATCCAGCTGAGAGCTTCCCTTTTTCTCTCCATGGACACCTCATGCAATGTTCAATGCACCAGGAGCTCGGGCATTGAACTCCTTCCAAAAGCAAAGGGAAGGAGAAATCCTCAATCCTCCCTGCTGGCAGAGCAGGGATCCCAGACCCTGAGTGTCCCAGAGCATGCTGTGCATGCACCAAAGCAACTGATACCAATGTGATTTCAATGACTCTTTGGATCATAAACCTTCTCCCTTTATAACCTCAGCAATGCACAGACAGCCCATAAAAACTCAGGGCACGCTCCATAAAAATCAGCTCACAAATACAACATCCTTTGGGTATCAGAGCCCTGCAAAAACATTAACTGGGAAAAAAAATCCCAACCTTGGAGCTACCGAAGTTACCCCCTTCCCCATCTCCTGCTGCCCCTTCTAATCACAGCCAGGCACAGAAAATGGTGTTACTGCCTTTGTCTACCTCCGTTTGTATCCCGAAACTCGTGAATGCCATCCACATCCTCCAGTGGCCAGTAATGGGAAGCTGATGCCAGGACTTTGAACCCTTTCAAGAAACACAGGTTAAGAGATTGTTAAATGAAAGACCAACAAGGTATGTAACAAGTCTCCACAGAAAATAACCATAAAAGAGGTCAAAAGGTTAAGTAAACCAGAATGTTTTATGCAAATCAAGTGTGGCACACAAGCAAGATCATAAATCAAAGCAGCAGAGGAGATTAAAGCCATATCACTGATAAAGCACTGCAGAAAACCTGCTTTCAAATCCCAGCTGATTTTCATTTTAGTTGTACTTAAAACGTGTAACAATCTCTGACTCAATCTCTGCTGGTGTCTCTGGCAGCTCTCACTGCAGTAACAGCTGAGGAGTCRCCCCAGAGTGAYTCCAGATTGTACTGAGATKTGGGGGCCAGCCCAAAGCTCTGGGATGGGATCAGAATCCAGAGTGATTCCAGATTTTGCTGAGATTTGGGGGCCAGCCCAAAGTGATTCCAAACTGTACTGAGGTTTGGGGGACAGCCCAAAGCTCTGGGATGGGAACACACCAGGGAATGTTCATCCTCTACAGCAAATATCAGCTCCTGCTTCCCCCAGAGGTAACTGGAGCCATCCAAGGAGTCTGATTTTCCTGAGAAGAGCTCCCAGAACATGAAGCAGCAGATGGAAAAGCTCCCACCTCCCCATCCAGCACCAGCTCTTCCTCCAGAACCTTCTCCACCAGCCCAAAGGCAGAACAACCCTTGGGGCTSATGGAAACCTTTTGTTTTCCTGCGAGTTCTCCTTAGCAGCAGGAGGAGAAGCTGACCAAGGCAAACCCCTGCAGGTTTCACTGGCGTTTCTGTCTGATTGACCAGACTTTGAACACATGTTGGGACAGCAGTTTGCCTGTTTGGTACTTGCTCTGTCATTTCAATGTCCTGGATGCACACCAGGTTTTTGTATCATGGATCCGAAGGTGCAAAACTTGATTCAAGTGCCTAATGCCCACCCTGGAGAGCACTTGGATGGCCTCCCTCCTCAARGTGAAGTTTCTGAGGTGTGACACTGATGGGATCCTAAGATTTATTCTTTTATTTTGAGTGCAAAGTTGATAAAAATCGCTGAACTTCCCAACAAGCAACTGCAGATGTGAGGAAACAGAACTCAGAGTTCTGTGCTTTGTGGGGACACAAAAACTACTCACACTTGCTTCCAAAGTCAACTGCACCASAGATATGTAACAAATGATTCATAATTGAATTCATTAATTCAGGAGCTATTCTTAGCCCACCTAACTCAGTGTTTGCCGTTGTCAGAGAGGTTTTCCCTCCAGGAGGGAGCAGAGCACACACAAAAAAGGTGGGGATGTCTCATGGAAAGGGACATTCTGTGGTTCTCCATCTCCTGGAGGATGGAGAAGGGAGGGGGACAGTGCCAGCCCTGGGGACAGGGACAGTGCCAGCCCTGGGGACAGGGACAGTGCCAGCCCTGGGGACAGGGACAGTGCCAGCCCTGGGGACAGGGACAGTGCCAGCACACACAGAGCATCACCCAAAAACCCCAGGAACCCAAACTCAGCTGAGACCTCTGGAAGCAAACCACCTGCTGCCCTGAGGGCAAAATCCTTCCCACAGGCAAGGGCCGGTTCAGGAGAGACCCCCAGGGCTGTGGCAGCTTCAGGAGCACCCCTGTACCCCAAAGCAGCTCCCAGCCACGCCAGGAGGGCTCTCCCCCTGTGGTTCCATCAGCCACACACCCTCATTCTCAGGAAACAACACTCCTTTTCTTGGTTTGGAGCAAAAGCAGTTAATCAGGCTGAAACTACTCCTTTAACAGACCTGGCCCTTCCCCATCTCTGTGTTTTCCTTGAGAATAATTCCACGTGGTTAAAGCTGAAAAGCACAAAGCAATGCACGGACTGCCAAGGCAGTAAAGCTGTACTTGTACACCACCATCAGGCTTGAGGTTAAACTATTTATGTGAACAGAGGAATTCTGCAGTTACACACACAAACCCTGTGAGCTCTGAGGTTTTTCACACTGGAAGCAGATGAGAAACCCTTAATCCGCTCTGTAACTGATTTAAACCCGAGTGCGAAGGCTGCGAGGGGACTGGGAGCCAGCCCTGAGCCCTGCAGAGTGTCCAAGCTGGCACATCAGTAAATCACTAAACAGAAAATACTCAACGTGGAGGGGAGGAAAGAGTCCGTGGAGATTTGACTCAGAACCTTACACCCAGGGAAAGAGATGACAAACATGAGTTTGTAGGACTTTTCCACTTATCAAATACAAGCCGTTTTTATCTAAATTCAGAATATTCAGCGGGTAGGGCACTGAGTTCACAGTGACTGGGACAGTCTGGTACTTCGGGCTGTTACATCTCTCATACAGAGCTGACACTCAAACACGGGCTCGGTTTCTTTGGGGCTGCTAAGGAAATCAAAAAGAAATGCAAACTGCAAAACCAGCAAATAAATATTTCAGTAGAATGTCACAGAATGTGAATGGAGCATTCCTTACCTGGATGTTTGGGGAGCTGGGAATGGTTCCCGTACACCTGCACATAAAATATGACACAGTGAGACACGGGGAGGCAAAACTCGCTGAGAGGAATCCAAGCACATTTCAGCACTGACCAGACTTGGAATATTACCTGATATTTTTGCTGAAATAAAATCAGCAAAGAATAATGGCAACAGAGTAGCGATAACAAACTCTCCATGGTCTATTTAAGGTTAAAAGTACAGCTGAAATCAAATTCCTGTAGGATCTCAATCATAAGTTTTCCTTTGCGACTTTCGGTATTAAAAAGGACATTTCCCATGCAGGTTCCAAAAGTCCGTTCCTTCGGTGAAGGCAAAGAATCCTTCCAGCCCCTCCGAGAAGAACTTTCCTGCTTCAGCCTTCGGTATTTTCATTTAACTCCGAATAAATTCCCGTGACCGGGGGGGAATTCACAGGAGCGTGCAGCAAACCCCGAGGATGTTCCGTGGGAAGGATCCCGACACTTCAGTTCCAACCCGGAGAGAAAAGCTCCGGTTTGAAACTTTCTCTGGGCGCTGTCCCTGCCCCGCGGCTCCTYTGGGCTCCGGGAGCTGCGCTGGCAAAAGAAAAAGCGATTTTTGGCAGCGCCTGGGAACTCCCTGTAAGCTCCGGAAGGAGCCCGGACGGGCTGAACGGGCTGAAATGGGCCCAGACGGGCTGAAATGGGCCCAAATGAGCTGAAATGGGCCGAAATGAGCCCCAAAGAGCCGCTCACTCCGCCCGTCCCGCTCCCTCCGCACCTCCGCCAGCCCCCGCTGATGTCAGCGCTCTCCTCCTGCCCCGTCCCGCTCCGGACTCTCTGTTTCTGGTTAGATCTGGTTATATCTCGTTATATCTGGTTGTATCTCGTTATATCCCGCCGCTGCTTCCCCTCCGCGGGTCCCGGGAGCGGCCCCCGCTGCAGCAGGGAGGGGTCACCCCAAAATCCCACACCTGGGAGGGATCAATCACACCCGGGAGGGATCAATCACACCCGGGAGGGATCAATCACACCCGGGAGGGATCACACCTGAGCGAGGCCGTGTTCCTGGATCCCACACCTGGCGGAGGGCTCACACCTGAGGGAGCGCCCACAGCTCCAACACTCAGAAAAGCAAGAGACACCTCCCGAGGAAAGCTGACCTCTGTTCCCTGAGAAGCACAGGCTGTATTTCTGTCCGAAGAGAGCTTTAAAGAGCCCTGATTTAAGTCTCGGTTCCCCCGAGGGATGGGTTTGACTTCACCCGCACCCAGCAGGGAAACTGAGGCAGCCCCGTCCCAGCGGTGCCCTCAGCTGCAGRGATCAGGGACAATCACCTGGAGAGTGCCTGACCCTGCAGGACACAAAAAATCTGTCACTCAGCTTTCCTCCCCTCTCTTCGCCAATTTATCACACGAGTGCAGAACTGTGATTGAAATATTTCAGCAAACACCGTAGAAAGGAGTATTGTAAGAATCAATAGATTTTGTACAACTTTGTTCACCTCGCAGTCTCTGCTAACACATCAATAAATATTCTGGATTAAAGTGACTCCTGGCCAATCTGTTTCTCTGACAGAACAGGCATCATTAAGGGGTGATTACAGCTGATATATCAACACACAGCACTTATATTTTACTGTCAACTTCTCTGCTAATGGACATCCCAGCTAAGCACTCGTGGAGGGGATTTTATTGAATTCACTTACACAAATCACCCACAGCTGTGCAAACCCATTCGTCTGTCCTTTGCTCCAGGGAACTGCTCAGACGTACATCGGTGCAATTTGGTTACATTTGCACTTTAAAGAGTCGTTTGCCACCTGCATCACCTTCAGAGAGACTGAGGAATGCTCCTCTCCCTGTTTCCTTGATGGATTACAATCAAATCCCGGCCATGGGCAGCACTAATTGGCCAGCACTAATTGGCCAGCTACGGGAGATTCGCTGGAGCTGCAGCAACGCTGGAGCCCCCTGGTCCCAGAGAAAAGCAGAAAAATGCAAACCTCACCCAAAGCCAGACCACCTTTGTTTTAAAAAGTGCAAAAATCCATTATTTACAGTAGTATCATGCTATTAACCTGTGTTGGTGTGGTGGTGGATGGGGGGAGTCAGAAAAGACTGAGCTTTTTCTCAAGGTTCTGTTCTCCTGTGGGAAATGCTCCTAACCCTGCAAAGAGCCGCAGAAGTGCTGAAAAACCCTTCGAGGCAGCAGGAATTGAGGCTTTGCAGTTCTCTCTTCCACGACACCCTCGGAAATACCCTAAATATCCTGTGAACACCCACGACACCCTCAGAAACACACTAAATACCCTGTGAACACCCACGAAACCCTCAGAAACACCCTAAATACCCTGTGAACACCCACAAACCCCTCGGAAATATCCTAAATAATCTCTGAACACCCAGAACAGCCTCTGAAACACCCTAAATACACTCTGAACACCCACAAAACTCTCCAAAACACCCCAAGAGAGGGCATGGAGGGACGGCCACTGCCCGGCCCCACTGCCCAGGACAGAACAATTCAGTTCAGCAGTAACTGAGGATGTTTTGACCAAACTCCTCAGGCAGCAACCAGCTCCTGAGAGCATCCCGTGAAATCCTCCCTGAGCTGACAGTGCTGGGAAGGACAAACTGAACACTCCAGACTGGGGAAAAGAAAACAAACACAGATCCTGGAGTTACATCAACAGGGCTAAYGCTATCATGGAAAAATATTTTCCTAATTAAGACCATGAGAAATTGCTGGTTGATGCCAGAAAACAAAATACATCGTCTTGGCAATAAAATTCAGGCCTAATCAAGTACTTTTATTGTGCAACATAGGTAATATTAAGCTGATTTAATATAAATATGTATAGATATTCCTTATGAAAACATTAAGGCACTGATGATTCAAAGACCAATTAAGCAGGTAGGTAAAACCATACAATAAATTGTACATTTAAGGGTTCCCTAAATGAGGTCCCAGTTCCTGACTGATGGTTACTGGAGTAGCTCTTTTATTGCCTATTTTCTGTTCACTGGACTTTTTTTGCATCTTGGTCTTGAACATCTTGCTCCATGTACTGAAGAAAATATTAGATTTTTGCAAAGTAGTTTAGGATTTTGTGCCAATCCCAAAGATTCAATTTAATCAAATCTTTGATTATCTGAGCCTTAATGTCAAGCTTACATAAAATTGGATAATTGTATAAACAAAATGTTCTACAAATCCTTCTTTAAATGTGATTAAGCCAAATCCTTTTTGCCAGAAGCCACTGTCTGTAATTGGGAATGTTTGGGRCTCATTCAGGTAGTCAGATCTTCTTAATTACACAAATATTAAAATAATGTTCATAATATTATACAATAATGATGAATAATCCCCAAACCATGCTAAATGCTCCCTCTGGGATTGGTGCCAGCTTTTGTCTCAGTTTTACAGGTTTGCCTCTTGCTCTTTGGGCAAAAGCAGCTCCATGGAGGCTCCTTCCTGTGTTGCTTTGTGAGAAGCTCAGCAGCTCAGGAGGAGAAGGCAGCCAGAGGAAATCACTCCTCAGCAGGAGCATCTGGGGCTCCTCCAGACATTYATTTATCCCAAAGGCTCCTCATCCCATGGATGAGCTCTGGCTTTTGGGGTTCTCTCCCTCAGATCTCCCTGGGGGCAATGAGAGGTGGGGACAGGAACTGGCTGAAGGCAGCAGCTCCCAAATCCTACTAAAATCTGAGGAGTCATCAAATCTGCCATGCAACCCATTAACTAATTTAAAGGCATGAAAAGAGAACTGCAGAACAGGTCACATCATTGCAGGTGCTGAGTCCTGGCTCTCGGGCCAGCACAGATTCTCCTCCTCACCTCCCTCAGCCCCTGGGACTCCTGTTTGATCCTCTCTGCTGCAATGCTTCATAATCTGAATAATCACTCACATCTGTCAGCTGGAACAGCCAGCCCAAAGAGCCTACAATCACCAGACACACCCTGGAATCATGCAACTGCCTAAAACCATATTTTCAAAGCAATAAATGAAATTTTAAAAGTTCCCATTTGTATCTGCCGCTGTTCTTAATGCCCCCTGCAGGAAAGCAAACAGGAATGAAATCAACCATTCAAAATGGGATTTTGACTATGAAAATGGATATGATATGGAGATCAGAGAAATCCCTCTTTCTTTTTCTAGAGGATTTGTCAATCTCTCTGTGATTTTCATAGTCTCCTTAAAGAAATGTCATTTTCAGATGTTATTGCACCTGAAGATGATTGATGCAACCTGATTAATTTYCCTTTTAATTAGTCAGAAACACTGATTTTTCAAGAGATCAAGTGTTTCCYTTTTGGGCTCTAAGGCTTTTTCAGCATATGCAAAGTCAGCTGGGATGGGGAGCASGAGGTGGGAACATCAAGGAGTGCCCAGCACCTCAATCCGTGCAGTTAAATACAGGAGAAACAGCTCTGCAGTCGGGCCAGCACCTGTGGAAATGGCATTACACCACTCAGCATGGCACATTTGCACCAGCCAGGGATGGGATCTTCTGCTCAGAGAGAGTAAAACCATTAATCCTCTGCTAGCAGTGAACCAGGAGGAGCCACCATCCACTCCATGGATGGCAATTAAAACAGCAATTAGCCTGGAAAGCGTGATTAACTAAAGCAGGTGGCACTGTTTYCTCCACAGCGAGCGTGTGCTGTGTGTGCTGAGGCTCCCAGGCAGGGGCTGCACTCAAAGGGCAAAACTCAACCCAGCTCAAAGAATCCCGAACTGGCAACAGGAAAATGCTGGCCCCGGGCTGAAATCCTTTCYAGCTGCACCACAGCACATCCCACCTGCCTAAATCATATTTCTCTCTCACCTGTTACTCGAGGTCCCCCCTTYTCAGGGTGGCAGAGAAAACCATCCCAGAGCCGCTCCTCCTGCAGCCTCAGAGCTGAGGGCCTGTAAGCAGGAGCGTATTTCTCCCCTATTTACATCTCCTCAGAGCAAAACGGGAACTGTAACACCCAGAACACCAGTCCTTCAAGCTTTCTGCTCATTTTGTTACTCACAGCATAACTTTACCACAAGACCAACCCACAAAYGACACCACAGTGCTGTGCTGGGTTTGGCTGTTGCACCTCCCTCACCACATTTATGTTTTGTAGCATCATCTTATTAGTATTTAATCTTTATCTTTACCCCGGATTCAACGTCAGTTATCAATGGCTGTTTCCATGTACTAAGCTCTGATTTTAACAGTCCTTCAACATAAAAGTGAGGAGTTGTGGGGAAGACGATGGTGGCGCCTATGCTTTACTGCRCTAACAGCGCCAGGATGAAGAACCSTACCTGCAGTGCTCGCTCCGGGTGCGTTCCATGCTTCTGGCGGGTTTCACCTGTGAAAACGTAAAAACTGACGGAAAATCCGATGGAAAATCCGCTGGAAAAATCGAAGGAAAATCGGCTGGAAAAAGCGAAGGAAAATCCATTTCCTGAGGGGACGSGAACAGCGGCGGGCGGCGGGCGCCACCTAGCGGCCGAAATGAGAACTGCAGCGGGGCCCGAAATGGCGCGAAAATCGTCCCCAGTCAATTCTGAATGCTTGCATTAAATACATTAAAACCATGCGTTTAGAGAGAAGTCTGAGCCACTAACATTCCTGGCAATGTCAAGATAAATATGAATTTTTGTTTATTGTGTTATTTGGGGAAATTTGTCATCATASTCTCAACTTTTCCCCTCATGGAAGTAGAACAAATAGGGGAATCCAATTCTTTTCATGACAGAATTCCAYGATCACAGCAAGACAGACATCAACTATTACTCTACAAAACAAAATAAAAACTCATCAGGGACTGACTGAACCCAGCACTGAACAGGCGGGCCCAGAGCAGCTCTGTCTGTGCTCAGTCCTGGCACTGATGGGACTGCAGGGAACAGGCTCTCAGAACACAGCTGATTCTCCTCTTTACTTGACTAAAGAGGTGCAGATTTTGTTTTCTCTAAACCCCAAGGACAGGAGCTGTGTCACACAGGGCAGCTGTGAAGGTGAGAAACCACACAAACTCTAGTGCTGCTGCCTTTTCKCCTCAAAGCTTCTCAAACTGTTTTTGAGCACTACAGAAGTTTGCCAGYCTGTTTTTAAGCAGCAGTTTCCAGAAGTGAGAGCCTGAAGACACAAAAGCTACCCTGCCCCAGCTGGTGAAGCAGCAGCCAAGCCAGCAGGATGAACCAGGGCCTGCACAGGGAATTAGTAACACTCCAGGCAAAAGCCTACAACAGAAGTTAGAGCAGGATTATGCAGCAAGAGTCAAGGCAGCTTTAAGTGGGAGTTTGTCCCTTCACAAGCACCAAGTGTATAAAACATTCCTCACTTTCACCCAGCAGCTTCAGGTATTACACACACCCACCCCCTCAGCCTCTGAGTAGCCAAAAAAACCAACCAAAAAAAACCCCAACCTCCCGAGAATTCTCAAGTTTAACTAATTTAAAAATCACTCCTTTTCTGTAATATTGCACAATCATAGCCCAATTTTTGCTACCAGGCAGCAAAAGCTGAATATTGAAGTAATTTATGTACACAAACATGCAAGTTAAAAGGAATAAATGAAATGCTCCACTTTATTAAGAAACCAAAAATACAAAACTGAAGAGTTCAAGACTTCATGTACTCAAACACTACTGAAAAAAAAAATCCTAAACTTAAGTTTTGCTTACTAGCAGTACTAATATTGACCAAGATTCATCTCTACAAGGTAGTGTTAAAAGTTGACATTTTCCACCATTTGTGCTGTAATAAGCCAGTTTCAAATTAAGAACTTGGTGCAGTTACAGTAAAGTCTAGATGTTTAGATCACTGTGGCTTCAGGTAACATACCATGGGGTAGGCAAGAGCGTTGGAGCTCCAGCCAGGGCTGTTTTTAGTGGATCTGGAGATGCTCAGGATTGGTTTAAGCAGCTCTAGCTCTACTGCTGTCCCATGCAGACACAGCTGAAGGCAGTTAGCAGGCCTGGTGCCATTTGCTGCTGCTAAAAACGGAGCTGGAAGGACCTGCAGGACACAGCACCAGTGAGGAGCTGAGGCTGCAACTGCAGCATGTGCAAGCAGAGCTGCAGGCTGAGCTCTGCAGCCACCCTGCAGCAGTGGGCACTGCTGGGGCTCTGCCTGCCAGCTCAGCCTCACACGCCTCAGTTCTATGCCAACAAAAAAGCAAAGGTTAACTGTTAGCTCTGAATTAGCAAGAGGAGCAGAATATGAGAAGCAGGAAGGAAAACAGAATGAGAAATGCAGTAGTAGACAGTCAAGTATTACCCTCAAATGAAGAACAGAAGACACTTTGAACAGTTTTCCTAACAATGCATGGAAGTTCACTTGCTTGGAGATACTTGAAATACAACTTTATTACCTAAACAAAAGAATGGGAATGACAGAAACAAGATTTTCCACTTAACACTCTGATGTGACTGCAGCAGTCTTATATTTGAAACTCAAAAGGGGAAGTAATTGCAGTCCAAAAAACAGCTAAATATGCAGGTCCAAAATATGAAGTTTTTTTGTTTTGTTTTTTTTTTCATTTTGTTTTGTTTGTTTTTTTTTTAAACTGCCACATTCACTCCGAAGCCCATTCATCTCTTTCAGCATCCCAAAGATTAAGCACATGTTCTGTTCAGCTAGATAATAAAGTGGCAAACACGCTGCACCACTGACATCACAGGACAGTTGCCTATAAAACTAGACTTCTGACGCTGGGCTCCAGCTTCATCCCTCACAGGTCATCATCCTCATCTGGCAGTGCAGTGGTCTGAGCAATCTGGAAGAGAGAAGAGACACCTGAGACCCTGCAGTGCAGCTGTGTGCCCCCAGCTGTGGCCATGCCCCAGCACTGACCTGTAAGTCCTGCTCGTACTGTGCAGCCAGGGCTGGGTCCATCACCACCTCGGGTGGTGCCAGAGCAGGCATGGCCACAAACTCCAGGTTGGGGTCTCCAATTAACTTCCTAGCGAGCCACAGGAAAGGCTTCTCAAAGTTGTAGTTGCTCTTAGCTGAAATGTCATAATACTGAAACAAGTACACATCAGACRTTAGTTAAAAACCCTCTCATGTTTAGGACATACCAAGATTAACACAAAAGCAACKCTTTTCCCTTCCTTTTTTTGACTGCATGGCTTTTGTCTGCATATTCATAAAGTGTCTAGGAACAGGCAGGACCTGTTAACTGCAAGGTTATCAAAGCTCATCAAGGATAGAACTCTCCAGAAGCAATAGTKCATGTATCTTTCTCCTGTGACATGATCTACTGTGTCCCACTGGCATGGGAGGAGATTCTGAGCTGCTCAAGCCAAATGCAGAAATTCTGTAAGAACTTAGCACAGCTTCTGCTCCAGGCCAGTGATGATCAGCCTTAACATCATCACTCCCCCTGAATTTGTCTGAAGAGCCAACAGATGTGAGGCTGCCTATGACAGAGGCAGAGCCCCCAGTTACCATCCAAAACCCAGCCACAACCACTGGACTCCTCCTGACTTACCTGCAGATTCTTCTTCCTATGGAACACAATGGATTTTGCCTTGACTTTTCTGTCCTTAATATCCACTTTGTTGCCACACAAGACTATGGGGATATTTTCACATACTCGTACCAGGTCTCTGTGCCAGTTAGGGACATTCTTGTAGGTGACTCTTGATGTTACATCAAACATGATGATGGCACACTGAGCTGCAGGAGAAGGAGCCAAGTTACACCAGAGTAAGCACCTGCTTGCAACACACAATGGAGGAACCCAAACACATCCCACCCTAGGGTTATTAAACATCTGTGTGAACTTTTCCCTCTCAGCATCCCAGTTCTGACAGCTGCTGTTCTGTTAACAAGGGCAATGCCCAAGCCCACAGAACCTGGCCCATGGCTGTGTCACTTTTACTAATCCAGTTCTGTCACTGAGGAACGTGGTGCTGCACCATAGGAGAATGTGCAAGACTACAGAAGCCAACTTGGGTTTGCCCAAATCAGTTAAAACCTATTTAACTCATCAGATATGCTAATGAGGCTTCAAGGTGGGCTGAGAGCCTGTGAGCCACATCTCAGCATGCCCTTGTCCAGAGCAGTTTCTCAGAGAACTCAAAAATACTTTATAAAAGAAATAATAAAGATATGCAGGTGAGTGAAGTAGCACAGGGCAGATCTCTGCCAAGCAGAAGGAAGGAATGCTGTACTTGTTCAGAAAGACAAATTCACTCTGGCATGGAGGTGTCCAGCTTGCTCATTGTTGAAAATCTGAAGTTTCTGCGTTCCAAGTCCTTGCCTGAGCACAGCAATACAAAAACCTGCACTTACTGAAGCACACACCTTCCCCCCTTAACCACCAAATGCCATCAGAAGCATCTTTAAAGGTGCACCACTTCCATCAGTACCAAAACCCATAGTAACAGCCTGAAACACAATTTACAATGTTCCCACACCGGCACACGTTGCCTGGCAAAGGACATCATCCTCTCTGCATTAGGAGTTTGAACACTTCCATGCCAGCTCATCCCTGCAGCCACACTGACAGCTTCCAGCAAGGCCAACATGAGCAGAATGAAGCAGTGAGCTCCAAGAGGTACAGGACTGTCCCCCACAGACATTACCTTGGATGTAGTAGCCATCACGCAGGCCACCAAACTTCTCCTGGCCAGCTGTGTCCCATACATTAAATTTAATAGGGCCTCTGTTGGTATGGAACACCAGGGGATGAACTTCAACACCCAGTGTTGCTAGGAGAGAAGAAAAAGCAGTGCATTTAGCATGGATTGTACTGCCATCTGTAAGATACTGGAGCTCAGAGGTTTTTTCAGACATACCTACATACTTCTTTTCAAATTCACCAGTCAAGTGACGYTTTACAAATGTTGTTTTACCAGTGCCACCATCACCAACCAGGACAAGCTGTGGACAGAGAAAGGAAAGAGTCAGAGCAAAGCATTTATCAGTCATTCTAGCACAGATACCATTTGCTACTATGAAGAGCTTAGTTCCCACAAGATGCTGCAAACACAGAACAGAACTCCCCAGGAAGCAGCTGCCTGTGCTGGGAACCAATTTGTTAAGCCCATCCATCATGGKACAACTCTGGTCAGTCTTATCCAGTCCTTGCAGGTAAAAACTGCACTGCACTAGGAAAATGGTTCTGCTAAACTGCTGCAAGACAATGCATGAAGAATGTTCAGGGCTTCCAACCTGAATATGCCCAGATTTGGAGAGGAAACGCTCAAAACGTCTACTGGAGAAATCCATTGTTACCTTACAATAAAAAAACCCAACAAAACCAAAAACCCACCAACACCTGYACCATGAACTGGAATAGGCTAGCCAGACACTGTAGGAAACACAAGCAACAACCTTCCAGAARCAATCTTCAGGACTTCTGGATGTTAAGATAACAAAAAACACCACCAACCCATCAGCCACACAAAACACCAGAAAATTCTCTTTTAAAACATTTGATCAGTTAGCACGTAACAGAAAGCAAGCTATTCTAATTCATTMCGAGCACCTTCTACAGTGCACTTCAGTTCCTAAATATAAAAATCATTTGGTAGGCAAAGATTCATTAAAATTAATTAGACTAAACTGCGGATAGAACAGATTGACATACTTTAACACACTCKTCTTTGTGTAAGTTGCACGCAACACTACAACAAATTGCCCCATTAAGGACAGACCAGCACTTCGAAACCAAACCCACCATCCACGTTGGCACTCGAGAGTCGCTCGTGCGACTTTTCCAGTGGAAGGAAAAAAAATAAAAAACCCCGAAGGCAGCCTGGCGGAGCACTCCCTTACCTTAAACTGCACTTGTGGCTCTCCTTGGGCGGCCATGCTGTGTCTGCGGGGGAAATGGCAGCGTGTGAGAGCAGGGCGCGGGCCGGAAGGGGCCGTTCGCAGCCGCGGGCGCGCTCGGGCCGGGCCGGGGC
>CADDXX010000479.1:314850-337138 GCA_902810485.1 Alauda arvensis
GAGCGGCCGGGCGGGAGGGAGGGAGCGGCACCGCCGGGGCCCGGGCCGGGAGGGCCCCGCTGCCGGCCGGGATCCCCCGGGGTCTGGTAGCAGAGTTCCGCCCTCTGCCGCTGCTGCAGCGCTCCGCTGCTCCCCGCGGGGCGGCTCGGGCGGCGCTGAATTCCATTGAATTCCCCCGGTGATCGCTGCTGGAGCCGCCCGCCGGGCAGCGGGGTGGGTTTGTCCGCCCGGGAGCTCCCGGGCCGTGCCGCCGCAGGAAAGCGCTCCGCGAGCTGCATTTTCCGCGTGTTTACAAAATGGTAGCTGCCGCTGTTTATAGCTCTTTTCCTTTCCCTTATTCGTGCTTTGGAAACAGTGTCCTAAAAGAGAAGGGAGCGTCTGGGGAGAGGCACCATCAGTCTGTCCGCGACAGGATATGGCTTGGGTAAAACAAAAGGATATTTGAGGGGTTTTGTTTTGGGTTTGATGTGGTTTTTTTCTTGTAAAGAAATGGAAGTGGAGAACACACAGKAGTTCCTGTGCAGTTCCAATACTCCACGTATGTGTAGAAGTTGAGCTGCATTCAGGTCTGGAGCTCTTTCATCTTCTGGATCATAAAAGACATTTTGGAAGCTCCATCTCTAGTGATGGAATTACCAGTCTCTTTGTCTCTTCCTCTCTGAAAGGATGAATTGGCATCGGAGAAGTTTTAGGATTATTAAATTACAGTTTCTCTGTCAGGAATGATGTTCTGGAGTCATGCCAAAAAACCAGGGTCGTTTCTTTCAGGTGGACTTATCCCGTTTCCCTGATTCTAAACGTGTCCAGGTTGTGGGAACACGTGCCAAATTTTGGTGCTGGTGCGTGCTTCCCACATAGAGGAAGCAATCAGTAGTGATCTGAATTTGCTTTATATTTATAATTCCATACCCGTAGACTTAATCCTGTTCAGTTTCTGTAAATGGAACAGATTCCACGCCCTGACACACCCCCAGTGACAGGGTTAGAAGTGTTTCATGCAGCTGTACAGGGGCATTCTGGAGCCAGCTTTAGTGTCTGACTTCTGAGAACGTTACAGCAGTGGCTGCTTTTGAAATAGAAATCAGCCAGTATTGCTGAAGTGCTTCATATCTTCATCAATGTCATTTTCACTGTCTGCACAATTAATAAATAGCTTAGAGAATTAAACTTCTTCTAATGAAGAAAGTATTTAAGCGTGAAATGAAAATAAAAGTCACTGAAGATCTAGTCTGTGTTTCATCACAATTATAAGTGTGTAGAGGACCTGAAGATTTGTGAAGTTGCATATCCAAGGGAGATGGATATTCCCATTTCTATGGGCAGCTCCCATCTTACATCTTCATCTGAAATATCAAGAATATAACAATTTTGTGGTTTTCCTTTCATAGAATGAACACTCTGGACAGAGATGCTTGACACATGCATTAGATGCTCTGAAAAGGAATAGTGTGTCTGAGGAAATAATGTCTGCCTATTTTCCAAAGTGTTCAGCTTTATTCATGTAGTTTCATTTGGCTAAATCAGAGACACTKTGGTTTTCAATCAGGCCTAGGCCTGCAAAGTCTTCAGAAATAACTGTAATTTGTCTCTTTTCCTTACCACGAGGATTTCAGTGYGTTCTTTGGCCCCACCTCAGGTGTCAGTTCCCTGCCTCCTGTGCCCCACGAGGGCTGGGAAAGGTCCCAGGCTGCAGTGACCTGTTTGAACTGAGCACACCACTGCCCTTAGCGGAAAGGCTGATGTCCCGTGCCCTCATTTGTGTGTTCCTGCGTTTCATTGGGCAGAGTATTTTGTCATTAGTTTTACCTAGGTCATTGTAAAGAAGAGGGAGAAATGCTGCCTGTCGGTGTTCGTGGCTCATTAACACAACATTAACATTAGTGGCAGATATTTTTGTTCATGCTCTGTGTTTAGGCCGTTAAACAGTTGCTGGAGAAAGAAGTGGTTGATGATATGCAGATTATATAGCCTTCAGATAATGCTGCTTCCTCTTGTTTTCTTGGCTCTAAGAATTGTAAAGGATGTGCTTTTACTGAGGACAGCAACCATAATTGTATTTGTTCAGCTTTAGGGGGGTATTTAAATGTCATTTCTAAATTACTCTAAGCAGGCCAAAATGAACTTTGAGCTGTTTGAGTTGTCCTTTAATACAATTAATAGGACAACTGAGCAAATCCCAGACTGGTTGTAGTTATTTTGAGCACAAATAAGTGTAAGACTAAAAGGTTCTGTGATCCAATACACTGTTTTCAGCAGTGGTTTATAGTAGGTGTCTAGGGAAGAAGAAATGAGTAGTACATAGCTATGATTGCAAGATGTGCTGCCAGCACTGTGATTTGCTGTTCAGATATAAGTCCATCTGAAACAGCCCTAAAAGAGCTGTACAGTCCATTGTCATTAGCTGAGCACATTTAGCTAGCTTCAGGTATTACAGATGTCCTTTTAAAGATCTGGTAATAAACCTGATTCACACTTTGTTGTTGAGTCATTTCAGAGCAGGGTTAGATGTAAAGCTCTGCTCAGGCAGAGTGCTGGTTTGGATCTCAGGTTTGGGGTGCATTGTCCATAGGGCAATGGCCATAGGGCTCCAAAATCTCCCCCTTGTGACAGGCTGAAGTGGATGCAGACCTGTCTACTGGAGTCCAGTTTTCATGTTTGATGGGTGAATCATTTAAAATACTCGATTTTTACATTTCTTTATTCGTGAGTGTTAATGAAGATCTGTTACACATAATCTTGGAAAAACGGGTAGTACATAGCGATCTGTAAGTTCATATTTGCAGCTTTTTTTTAAGCAAGGGCCTGTGACTTGAGCAGAGGGGCATTGATTTGTTTGTGAACTGTTTGTTGGACAGTGCCCCAGCGCTGTTTAGGAGCAGGTGAAGAGCCACGAGGGCGCAGGGGTTAAAGCTGCTAGAGCTGGGCGGCACGGAAACAAGCCCAGAGCCAGGCTTTGCACGGGAGGAAAAGGCGGCTCTTGTTTTCCCTGAGTCAGCCTCTGACGTGCGGCTTCCTTCGGACACGGAGCGGCTGAGGATGAGCCGTGTGCGGGGATTTATGGCAGGGTTCCATCTGCCGGGGCTGCAGCGCTGCTGCTGACAGCGTTCATTAATGATTGACCTGCCCTCCTGAGCGCTCCGTGAGCCCTCGGTGCCTCCCCGCACACAGGGGCCTGTGCACACACCCGTGCTGTGAGGAACACTCTGGAACTCGCTCCTTGGGGCTGCTTCCTGACAGGATGGGCAGCTGTGGTCCTTGCAGCCTGCAGGAGAGAACACGTGAGCGGCACTGAGGAACTGCTAACCTTGAGTGGCATTCAAGGGCAAGTAATAGTCACGGCTTTCAGTCAAAAGCTGCTTCCAGTTTCAAAGGTCAGTCATTACTGCGGTATCTCCAGCCTGATTTCTGCAGTTCTGTAAGGCAGTGGAAATGACAGAAGTTTCATAAGCCATCAGCATAGCTTCTGCTTGGAGCTGCGAGATGAAATTGTGAGAATATCTGGAGTTTAACCCTGCTGACAGTGAGAGCAGCACACGGCAGCATCCCCCAGTGGGATGGGGCAGAATTCCAGAGGTGAGAAAATTCATGGATTGAGAACAAAGGCAGTGCAATTGCTCAAGCAAAGCAAAAAGAGGAATTCCTTCCTACTTCSAATGGGCAGGCAGGGGTCAAGCCATTCTCAGGAAGCAGAGCTCTGTCACACATAACAGTGACTTGGGAACACAAAATGCCCTAACACTAAATACCCCCTTCCTTCAGCTTCATGCGCTGAGCATAATGCCGAGTGTCTGCAGTGTCCCTTGGGTCACCTGGGGACAGCTGTTGCCATCTGTGCCCCCAAGGCCCTTGGAGGGGAGCAGCAAAGGCCTGACTCTGTACATCCCTGTGYCACCTGTGCCCTGGGCTGGCACAAACCCCACACACAGCCCCTGCTGTGAAGAGTTAACTCTGTCCCAGCCAAAGCTGCACAAACTCCTGTGTTTGAGATGTATTTTATAGGGCTCTGAATGTTTATGGAGCTATGTCCCAGACTTTGAGTCCCAAGGTCAAGGTATGAGCTGCAAACAGAGTTTATGAGATTGCTCTTGGCATTGACGTGGGAGTTTTTATCAGCTTTTTGTGATACTGCTTGTGCTGGGGAGGTGAGCTCCAGGGAGAGCAGCATGTTTCTGCTGAACTCTGATAAAAGGGAGGCCTTGGTCAGTTGTGTGCTTGTCAAAAGAGGCACGAAAGCACAGCAGCTGAAGAGAGACAGCAAATGAGCTGTATTTTAGGTAAGAGATTATTTAAGAACGTGGAGAACAGAGGTTGACAAGCTTCTCAGATGTCTCAAGTGCTGATGACTGAGGTGGGCTGTCCATAAATCCTTCAGGAAACTGCAGAGAGCACAGTGCTGTGTCAGTGGTGTCCCTGCAGGCAGGCAGGACAGTGAAACACGTGTGGCACAGGCTGTGGCTGCAGAGTCACCATCAGCTGCCTCCCAGCTGAGCACCTCCAGACTGACTGTGAGTCACATCTCTGCCTTCCATTCACTTGGGATTCACTCAGCTCTTGCATGCTTTACTAGGATCTGATCACACTAAAAACTCACATCCTGAATCTCTTAGTAGATGGTATTTTCATTATTTTTAGTTCCAATAACTAAAAATAGGATGCAGTTATGAACAAGCTGAAAAATTATTCTTTACTCAGTAAATTTAAACAGAAAGTGTCCTTTTGCATAGATAATGAAATTAAATGTCTTTAAAATGTAGTTCCTTCCTAAATATTAACTTAGAGCTTGTGGCTTAGTAGCAGTGCAGTCTTGGGAATGGTGAAGTTTTGGGTGACTTCTCTGGGGTACACACTCCCTCCCGTGTTTGTTAATTGATGGCAATCTGTAAGGACAGATAGTGAGAGCTGTACCGTTATCTCCCCAAAATGAGTCACTTACCAAGTCCCCAGGGAGCCCAGAGTGGCTGCTCCAGGAGGGCAGTGACATCTCCTTGCTGTGTTTCTCTTGGAGCATCACTGTTTCCTCTGAGCACAAAGCCCAGATGGTTTCTGACCAAGGTGTTGCCCCAGGGCTTTGTGCATTCCCTGGGTTTGCAGGGGAGGAACTGGCACCAGTCTGGAACTTCAGCCTGAAGGCTTGGTACATTTTGATGCACAGATCTTAATGGACAGTAACTTCTTTATAAGATAATAGCAGTGTTTGACACTGGCTTAAATTGCAGAATTGGCGTGCAGACAATGCCTCTCTCACATAATTTAATAAAACCAGAACCAAACTTCTTGGGTAATAGGATCAGAGATTAGGAGGAGAAAGTGGGTGTTAGAAGATCAGATGGCCTTGTAAGAAAAAGAAAGGTGTCTTGGAATGAAAACCCCTTAATGGCAGTGATCAGGTAGTTGGTTTTTTTTCTAACAGATAACCCACTGACTGGATGTTAAGGGTAGTATTTTGTTCTAATTTTGATTCAATGCACTTCAAACAGTCTGTGCTCCATGGAGGGAATTAAAGAAGACAAGTCTTTGTCTTCATATGATGCATGTTAACTGTGTGATAAAAATAGAGGATCCCTGGATGGCAGTGGGCTGGCTCGGGGCTGGGGAGGTGTGACAGGGGAGTGTGCTGGGTGTGTGCCCGGGGGTGTGGTGGGAGCCTTTATCAGCTGTGCCATGGATTTCTGTGCCAGTGCAGGCTGCTTAGGGCTGAGGTGCTGTGGGATGGCAGCTCTGGGGTCTGTTACCAGCTGTGCCATGGATTTCTGTGCCAGTGCACACTGCTTAGGGCTGAGGTGCTGTGGGATGGCAGCTCTGGGAGCCCCCGGGGGCAGCAGCAGTGCTGGGTGGGTTTGTTCTGGCTGCCAGGAGCTGCTGGGCTCTTACCTCTGAGCTCCCAGCACCTCTGCACTTCCTTCACAGCTCTGGAGTGGCCACTTGACTTTCTGTGGCCTCTCTGTTTGTTTTTAGATTACAGTGCTCAGAGAGGGGAACTTCTTTGGCTTTGCAGACTGTTGATGGAGCTGTGTGTGCTGCAGCCATGTGGCACGAGTTGTGTGTGACAGGAGCTGTGGCAGGAGCTGTGGCAGGAGCTGTGGCAGGAGCTGTGTGTGTGACAGGAGTTGTGTGTGTGACAGGAGCCGTGGCAGGAGCTGTGGCAGGAGTTGCAGCTTCTTCAGAGCCCTGTCCTGGGGTACATCTCACTGATCTGTGTTTGCTGTCCTTTCCAGTATAAAGGAAATGAAGATGGGGAGACAGTTATCATTGAAAAAGACCATTTCATGGATGACTTCTTCCAACAGGTAAAGTCACAGTTTTCACCATGGATTAAACACTGACTCTTTCCTCTCTGTGCCTTTTGATTTCAGGAACGAGGTTTAACCATTCATCTGTACATCCTCCCCACTATGGTTTGTAATTGTGTGCCAAAACAAATGTTGGCAATGCTCTACTAGTTTACTTCAGGCTGTTTTCTGTATTTATTGCAGAGAAATGTTTTCAATTCCCTGTCAACAAGAAACTTCCTAATAGAATTTTAAAGCAGTTGTTTATTAGGAACATTAGCACTTAAGTTTTTGGCCATTCAGAATATATTTGCTATTAACAATACAGGGTTTAATTTAAAAAAAATAATTACAGACTGTTTAAATGTTGACATTTCTGCTGGATTTCTTTCTCTGCTACTTACAGATTATATAGTTTGGGTGTTATTAGCAGGTTTTTTTGTTTWAAAAAAAATGTTGGCCCTAAATTATTCTAATGACTTCTTTGCCATATTTCTCTTCCTCTTTCCTAGGTTGAGGAAATTAGAAATAATATAGCAAAAATAGCACAAAATGTGGAAGAAGTGAAGAAGCAGCACAGCATTATCCTGTCAGCACCAAATCCTGAAGGAAGTGAGTAATAATTTTTAAGGGGTCACATAAGTGACTAGATATTCTGAAATAYTGTTTGTTTGTTTTAGCTGTCCATAGGGATAGAACTTCAGAATGCAAAACGTAACACTAAGTAAATATTTTCATTTTTAATATTAAAATAATACTTTCTTTTGTTTACTTTATTTATTTTTTTAACGCCTCATTTGAAAAAAAAGTTTTAGAGTATTTCTTGCAACATCCAAACCTTTCCTAGACCAAAACTCAGTTTAATGTGAGTTTTTTGTTCAGAACTGGAGAGGTTACTTCTGTTCCTTCCAGTGTGTGAAAATGCTGAAGTTGCCAGCTGAAGCTTGCACTGCCAGCTCTGCTCTTGGTTCCTCAGTGGGGCCRGGGCCCTGTGTGACCCCAGAGCTGCTGCTGCTGCTGCACTTCAGTTCCCTGGGGAGCCCTGCTTTAACCCCAGGGCTGGAGGTGAAGCTGTGCAGGAGCTCACAAGTTCAGGGAACTGGCCCAGGACGGGACCTCCCTGTGCTGTGCCCTGGCTGCTGCAGGCACATCTGTGCTCGTGGGCAGGCTCACAGAAAAGGGAAGGTGCTGAGATGTTTCTGCTTGAATGTTGCAATGCTGGCTTAACATTTATCTTGTTATTTGGTCTTGGTGGTGGAAACTGCACTTGGGATGTTGTTTTACCCTGTTTTCCTTGGTGTGTGTTTGTATTCCCACAGCTGATTTTGCAGGCTGCTTTTTCAGTGAATCTCGGGTTTATCTGAGAGTTTAAGTGTTTTGTCAGGTTTATCTGAGGGTTTAAAAATTATTGTGTAAAAGGCTGCAGCAGTGAGTGTGTAAATGGCAGCAGCAATGAGCAGTGAGTGTGTAAAAGGCTGCAGCAGTGAGCAGTGAGTGTGTAAATGGCAGTGAGCAGTGAGTGTGTAAATGGCAGTGAGCAGTGAGTGTGCCTTTGTGTGTGTGTGTGTGTGTGGTGCCTGAGCAGGGCTGTGGCAGAGCTCTCAGTGAGTCTCTGGCTGGAACCCTCAGTGTCAGTGAGTGTTGCAGCAGTGCACTCGTGGTCACACCACACAGCAAAAGGGGAGATCAGGCTGTGTTTTCACCTGGACTTACAGCTCAGTAGCATTTACTTCCTGACTAGCAAATTAACATCACCCTGAAAGTGTTAAAAAGCCTGTTTGTCACCTGGTTTGGTTGAAGATTTGGTAAAAACAGCATTTCCATGGTGTAAGCCTGTCATAAGAAGCAAGAACCTGATGGTTACATAAACAATATTTAAACTACTTAGGAGGATAATAAACTTCAACTCTGCATAGCTGTACTGAATAAAACTCTTGAGATTACAAGGTAGATTCATAGATTCTTGCTGACTTACTATTATGAATCATTAACAGTTCAAAAATGTATTTTTTAAAGGAACAAAAGAAGAACTTGAAGAACTAAATGAGGAAATAAAGAAGATTGCTAATAAAATCCGGGCCAGGCTAAAGGGTRAGTTGTGAGGACAAATAAACTCCTTGCTTTCAGAAATAACCTAGAAAATGACAGTGCAAAGCAATTCCTCCACATAGAAATGCCTTCTGCAACTGAAGTGCTTTTTTGGGGATGATATTTTGGAAGAAGATGAACTTTAACTGCAGAATGACACCTTTTATCATGTTCCCAGTGTAACAGACTGTAGTGTGACGCTGTTAAGAGTATGACTGAAGCAGTTACTGTGTTCAAAGATCTCTACCAATTCTCCAAATTATCTTTACATTTTACTTGTATATCACTGCCACCCCTTTCCCCTGAAATGTTACACAGGTCTCTGGGGGGCTTGCACCTTTAGAAAGTAACAATAAAATGTACAAAGCAATAATACCTGGCATTGACTCAGTGCTCTTGTCTGGTTCCCAGCCATTGAGCAGAGCTTTGATCAGGGTGAGAATGCCAATCGCACATCAGTGGACCTGAGGATCAGGAAAACACAGGTAGGGTCCYTCCAGCTCACAGGAAACCGGGGGCTTCTGGTGGGGTGGAGAATATTTAATGAATTCACTGCAGAGCTCGTGTGGTGCTTTGTTGGGCTGGGAGTGCCACTGCGAGTGCTGCAGACAGAGACGGCATTTTCTGATATCCCTGTGTGTCCCTGTGTCCCCCTGCCTGTCCCTGTGTCCCCCTGCCTGTCCCCTGTGTGTCCCTGTGTCCCCCTGTGTGCCTGTGTCCCTGTGTCCCCCAGCACTCGGTGTTGGCACACAAGTTTGTGGAGGTGATGACCGAGTACAACGAGACGCAGACGCTGTTCCGGGAGCGCAGCAAGGGCCGCATCCAGAGGCAGCTGGAGATCAGTGAGTGACCCCTGCCTGCTTCTCAAACAAACTCAGCAGCTGCTGCAGTGCCTCCCTGCTTTCTCACTCCTTACATGTGCTACAAAGCATCCCGGGCCTTGCACAGCATCTGGGGGGTGTGGGAGCACAGAAACAATTTCACTGCCTGGCACAAACTCCTTGGTGTTAACTCTTGTTAGGACAGCTGGAAAGAAAAGAGAGAAAACTCAACTGTTTCCTTCAGATTGAAAATTATTAAAGAAATTACCCTTTTCCTCTGCTTCATTTACTTCCAATGTTGCAACAAGAAAAGCTGCATTCTGAAGGAGCAAGTGTTATTAAAAGGCATTCCAAAATTAACATGCCTGACAGGATAACAGCTCTTTTTATATGGTCCCATTTTTGTCTACAAGGACACTTGGTAAATTCATCAGGCATAAAATCAGTGCTGCTGATAYGTGCTTTAATCATTTGTTGACTGACTCACATTTGACTTCCTTCCAATTCTTTATTAGGAGTATTTAGAAAGGTTCCTGACTTTGAAGTACAGTAACTACCTTGGAAGGTGTCTAAAAAGTGCCTAAAATCAGTTGGTTTTTTTTGTGCTCTATAGAAGTGAGTATATACATTGCTGAAACAGGGAATGCAAACAGGGAAACTGGCAAATCACAAGAAAATTTTGCTTTTGTGTGCTTTTCAAGTTTATCATTAGCCTCTGATGCTAATGGTTCAATTCAGCATTTCATTAGGCAGCTTAAATTGTTCTTTGTTCGTGTTTGAGGGGAAGGACCCTGATACCTCAGGACATGGTTAACTTAAAGCTGTTAGGASCCACTTAGAGCCTTCAGCTTTTCTGAAGCACTGCAGATTTTTAACCAGGCTTCACAGCATTCTTGGGAATTAACATCAGAAAATAATATTCAAACTGTAGATTGATCAAACTCTTGAATCTGACAAAGAAAAGGCCCCAGGCAGCCAGGCAGAACCAGCCCCTGATTCCTCATGGGAGCTTTGAATCTGCATTTGTTTTCTGATTATTACTCAGTACTTTCTGGATTTTGTTAAATGCAAAATGGCCTTTGGTAGTGGCTGGACACCACAGGGTTTTATCCTGCAGAATCTCAGTGCAAGAATTGTGTTTGAGTTGTGGATGTAAATTGTTGTGTTCCATGCTGAGGGGAGTCCTGTTGTTTGTGTCCTAGCTGGGAAGACCACCACTGACGAGGAGCTGGAAGAGATGTTAGAGAGTGGTAATCCTTCCATTTTCACTTCTGATGTATGTACTGCTGTGTTGTGTGTGCTGCAGCCCCTGGTGTGCAGAGTGTGGGCACTCAGGGCGGGCTGTGCCTCCTTCCCCAGATCATCTCGGACTCRCAGATCACGCGGCAGGCCCTCAACGAGATCGAGTCCCGCCACAAGGACATCATGAAGCTGGAGTCCAGCATCCGTGAGCTGCACGAGATGTTCATGGACATGGCCATGTTTGTGGAGACACAGGTGAGGCAGCCCAGCTCCTGCAGTGTGCTGAAGCAGCTGATCACACTCTGACAGTGCAGATTGAGATGAATGGAGTATCCAGTTAATCACTGGAGCTTTTATTGTGGACACATGGACCATCTCAGTGTCCTTACCATTTCAATACCTGGCCACAGACTTGCCCTCCAGGCAGTATATTTAGTACTTTCTTCAACATGATTAATTGCAATTTGCTGGAACATCTCTGTGCATGKTTAAGTAAGAAAATCTATCTCGTGGAACATTGTTAATGCCTCAGGGGTTTTCAGCCCCAGTGGAGTAACAGGTGTGTCAGCAAGGTGTGTGCACCCTGCACTTCATGCAGAGGTGCAGTTCTGTGCTCACCAACATGAGTGTAAAGGGCCTGACAAGTCCTTTAAGTCACCTCTTGTATTCATAARCTTTGCCATGACATGTACATAAATCTGTTCTATTTTTAGTCCTTAAACACCAATTATCCAACAAAAGTATTTTTAACTTTGATCTTAAAATGGTTTGACTTCTGCARGAAAGTGAAAAGAATGGTGTTAGAAGAGAAACTTGCCTAAAAAGCAAGTTAGAGAGACTTGCCTKGTTTTTGTGGTTGGGTTTGGTTCTAGAAGTCCTTTGTTGCTTTGATACTAAATACACAGCCAAGAGAAATTGGTAGCAGGTTTCTTTTGAATTACATATGAACAGAAGTAACTTGTGCATCATTCTGTAATGCTTTGCTGTTTACTGCTGCTGGTTATTTCTTCTGATGGACAGACACACAGGTAACAGACTTACTGTCATTTTCCTCCATTCCATGGCCAAAAGTCATTCCTCATGATTCATTTGAGTTTGCCATGCCCTGATATGCCAGCCCCTGGGCTCTGGGGACCTCCCATGTGTGTGTTTCCTGGGCAGCTGCTGAGCCCTGTGTGGCAGCAGTCACAATCCTTGCCCAGGATCTCTGCTCCTGTCACTCTCAGTTTTGGCTGTCCAAACYTCCCTCCCACACTGGGGCTGTTTGCAGGTTCAGTCCCTGCTCCTGCAGCAGCAGAATTCCACCTGCTCACGAGCATTCCCTGTTTGGTGGGACCTGGGAGCCCCTGCTTCTCATCCCCCTCCTCCTTTCCATGGCAAAGCAGAGCAATGTCATCCCCAGGGTGTGCATCCTTGGCTTGGGACAGCAATTCCTGGTGTTCCAGAGCCTTCAGATCCACTGAGCAAAGATCCATGCATGCCAATCATGAGGTTTTATTTCAAAATTCTGTTTGAAGGGTGAAATGATCAACAACATAGAGAAGAACGTGATGAATGCTACAGATTATGTGGAGCATGCCAAGGAGGAGACAAAGAAGGCAGTGAAATACCAGAGCAAAGCACGCAGGGTAGGTTGTGTTTGTCATGTGCTGGGCAGCAGCTTCAGCAGCACAGGGACATCCCCAGGGGAATCACTGTGCTGTGGTTCATATTGAAAACTTGTAATGCCAATAGAGGACAGGCATCTCTTGGACTGTGAGGGCAGATCAGCAGTCCAGGCACAGCYGAGGGTGTGTTCACAGTGTTCACTCACAGCTGCCATTACAGTGTAAAAACCCCAAAAGAAGAATTCATGTGTTAGTCCAGTGCATACRTTCACATGTTTTTCTTACCACTTTTTGCAATACCTTAAATTATTCTAAATAGCCTTGAAAGTTTTTGGCTATTTATCACAAGTAAACTTACCTGGATTTAAAGCTATAAAATCTGTTTGCTAGCAGGAAAATCAAAGTGCTTTTGCTGAATTAGGCTTTTTTTTTCTTTTTTAAATTYTGTTGGTAATGTTTAGTTTTACAGATAAATGAGGTGGGTCTTCCCTCTGGAAAGGGCATGTGTGCCATGACACTGAATTTGTGCAGGGCTTGAGCTCAAAGGAATGTTCTGGCACTTTCCATGGCACTTGTTTTGTTTCAGTAGCTTCCTTCCCATCAGACACCAAATAATATATTCTGATCTCAGAATACTGAGTAGTTTATTTTTGCATTCCAATTTCCCCTTTTGCTGTGCAGTGCAGTTGGATGAGGCTCGTTATGGTGAGCTGGGTTTGAGGGAAGGATTCATTTTCTGCAGAGATGACACAGGGAAAACAGTTCTGAGCCTTTACAAAAGAGCTTTTCAGAGGTGTTAGAAGAGCCCACTTCAGATGGATGTAAATGCTGCTTGTATCATCTCTGATAGCTCTGCAGGCATTAATCACATGAGTTCACCTGCTTAAAAATGTTCATTCTTACATTTGCTAGATTATACAAGATTTATATTGCAAGATCAATTTATGTCAATTTAAGAATACAGGAGGCTTTAATAAAAGTGCTTGTGGGTCTGAAAATTACTTGAAAAATTGAAAATAAGTGCAATTGTTAATGTGTTTCATATTAATCATGCCTTGTTTTTTGACAGAAAATGTGGATAATTGTCATTGTGTCAGTGGTGTTGATTGCCATAGTAGCTCTGATAATTGGTTTGTCTGTGGGTATTCGGTGATGCTTGGAAACCCTCAGCATGCATGGCTTCCTGCCACTGTGGCAGTAAGTAACTAATCAACTAATTTGGCTCTTGTGGGACTCCTCCCAGAGTGGTGTTCCTGCTGCAGGGAGGTGCCAGTGATGCTGAGCCAGGGCAGCAGCAGTTCCCTTCTCTCAGTGGGAGTGCAGCTTTCAGCAGGCAGTGCCTGACAGAGCAGCAGGAGCAGGCTCAGACAGCTCTGCAGAAAYCCACACTTCTGTACTAACCTTTTAACATCTAAGCTGTTGTTTTGGTGTTGGAGATCCTCCTCACTCTGGGTTGTGGGCAGGGAGCAGAATTCAGTGTGCAGTCAGAAATAGCTGGCCCAGTCACACCTGGATGGATTTACACAGAACCACCCCTCCTCTGTAACCCCTGCAGCTCCTCTGAGCTCTTACCTGCACTGGGCTTTTCCTGAGCTCCTGCTGAGTTCCTCCAAGGGTGCAGATGTCAAGGCTTGAGCAGGCTGCAAATATTTATCCAGGGAGGGTGGCAGTGAGCAGTCCCTGAGACTTGACCCACATCTGTTTCTAATGGTGTTTACAGAAGCTGGGCATGAGTAAGAARCATTCTTCTGCACAGGAAAACAGAGAAATGTGGCACAGATGGCTCTMTCCTGTGCCATGGTTACATGGATGTTAGAAACAGGAAACAACAGCAAACCAGAGCAGTGATTACTCCTTAGAAAAGCCCAGCCCTCAGCCTGGGTGTCACTGAGGCTCTGAATGTATTTAAACAATTTTGTCTCTGACAAATATTTCAATCTTAACTTCTCTTCTTTCTTTTCCCTGCAGAAATTGATGTTCATAATAATATGTGTAACTGTCCTGCTTCTGATACTTGGGATTATCCTGGCAACAACTCTGTCCTAGCAAGCACATTCCAGGAGTTAGCACCACCCTTCAGGAACTGCAGAGCACCCTGAGTGAGAGCAAACCTTCCCCACAGATGATGCCTGAGCTGTCACTAATGGCTAAACATGAAAGCAAAATCCCTCTCAGTGTTTACTCAGCAAGGAAGATCAGAATGTTTTGGGGTGTGTATGGACTGTGCATCATAAACTTGTAAGACACTTGTGAGACTGAAACTTGGTTCTGAACTAAAGTCACTTAGGGTTTTCCACATCTCAGTGTTACAGTTGAGGTAGGGAGTTGAGAGACTGTTGAGTTTTGGCTGTTTGGCTTTTTTTCCTCTTGCTAACCTAACTCTAATCATGACTTTCAGTACTTTGCCAGTGCTGCCTTTGTTAGCACTCTTGTGAATATTTTTATGAGATGTAGCCTTGTGTTTAAGTGCATTAATTATTTAGTCACCTTAACCTATTTAAACTTTGTGCTTTTTCTCCAACAAGTGCTAAAATATTTTATCCTGAAAAGACTGTTCATTTAACTGCCTAGTGCATTACACCTGAGAAGGAAAAAGAGCTTTTTTACACTTGCCAGGTTTTTTTTATTTTTTTCTTTCAAGGTTAACTGCTTTAAATCCTTCATGGTTAACAAAAAACTGCAACATTTCTGGTGAAAGCACACAGCTCTGAATGCTGAATTTGCACTTGAGCAGGTATTTTACAGTTAATTCTGTGCAAGGAGACTGATGGATCAGTTCAGCCTTATTGCTTATATGCATATGACAGAAATGACTTCATAAAGCCAAATCAAGATTTCTTGTTCTGGAGTTTGCAGATGTTGATGTGTGAATGCAGCACGTGGGGATGAGCTCCCAGCAGAGTCTGAACTCAGAGCACACCCAGACACTGATGTGTTCTGGAATCTGCTGTGACATGGGTGAGGTGTTGTGGTGTGCTCGTGCCTCTTGTAATGCCAGCCTGAAAGCTTCCAAGAACTCCAATGTACCCAAATAACTGCAGTGAATGTTACAGGTTATTTTTGTATTTTTGTGTGTAAAATATTTGTAACTTGGGTTTGTGACTCCTCGTGGTTTAAGCATATCCATGTAGATATGTAGATACATTTACACTCTGAGAGAAACAGAGGAGAGGGTCATTTGTGCCTTTTTAAACAGTCTAAAACTACACTCATCAATGTTTTCAGATACTCAGCTCTCATGTTGACTGCAGTAACTCAGTCCTACCAGTTTAGAGTCCTTAAACTTAGGTTTTGTTGGAAATGTCTGAGATCAAAGTTACTCAGTAAATGAGAATAATTCAGACTTCATCAAATTCAGCCAAGTTTACAATTTCTTTGTCTGTATGAATATTCCTCTTTGCTGTCCAGGTGTACTGTGAATATGCTGGAGCTATTCAGATGTCAAACACGTTTAAAAAGAAAACAAATGTTGTTATTTTGCCTCTTTACAAGTCAGCCATAAAGAAGTCGCTTGGAACATTCGGCTTCAATAATGAACAAATTTCTTTTACCTCTGAGTCCAGGATGCTCACTGCTGTTTGTGAGGAAGTTTACATGCACAGTAGGGAAGGATTGGTTGCCTTAATGCTCATTCTAGGTAAATATTTTTTATTCTGTAGTTTTCTAGATTTTTATCAGTAAATATTATTTATACAGATATGCAAATTAGATGGGGGAAGAAAATCACTCCTGCTGTTTACCAGCTGTTCTGTAAACTGACCCTCAAATCCTGTCACGTTGAAGTTTTTCTCTGTGATGCAGTAATGTGCCCATCAAGACCAGAAATTTGAATAGGCTACTCCACAGTTTTTAGTTCTTGTTGAACAGCTGCCTCAGTGAGTTTGTTTTAAAGCAAAACAGACCTTTTCACATGAACCTCTTTGTTTGGTTCATCTTGGAGGGGAGTAAATCTCTAACCTATGCACTAATAAACTCATCTAAGCCAGTCTCCTGTGTCTGCTCTGTGTCATTGGTGTTCCTGTGATATTCCCAGAAGGGGCTGAATGAGGCTCAGGGGTTTTTGCACTGACACATCAAACACAGGGTGGGGTGGTGTCTTTTCTGCAGCTTCTCACTGGAAAAGGTTGAGATAATTACAAAGAAAACAATGGGATATATTAATTTAAATTTAACTCTGTGCACTGCATTTGCATTTCAGTCCATTTTCCTGCAAACAGGGAAGGAAGAGTTCTAATGCTTGAGATAAAGAGTTCCTAGAAATGGGTGTGAGTTATGATGCAAACAGTCCTGAGATGTGGCACCAAGCAGGAAGAAGAGCTGGCTTATTCTGCATCCAAAATGGTATTTCCTGTGCCCACACTTGTGAGGGAGCTGGCASCTGGCTGGGCTGTGCCAGGAGCTGTCAGCTGCAGGTGAAGGGAGCTGGGCAGAGTTAGGCTGGGTTGAAGTGACTCASCTGAGGGTGAGTGCCTGGGCACAGGGGCTCTTGGTGTCCCTTTGTGCAGCASCTCACTCTGATGTCCTTTACAGAGCTGCCTGCAGGGCCAGCCTCMGTGTGTGTTTGACAAGGTAACTGGGTCACTACTGCACAAAACTGACCCTTCTGTATTGAAGGAGTTTCAGTTTTTGAGTCTGCTCCAACCCCCAGCAGCGTTTCAGCCATCAGGGGGAGTCTGTTGATGTTTTATGCAGTAATTACCGACCGCACTGACAGAATGCTGTTAAAAAAACCAAACCAAACATATATACATCTCCAAATGCAGACATTCTCAGCTGTTGAGCCTTCGAATTGTGGGGTTTTCTGCCCATTTCCTGYCTTGCCCTGGCTTTCCTTTTGTTCAGGCTGTGGCTTTGAGAGGTGTGACTTCTCTTAGCAGTGACTGCCTCACGGTGTGAGCAGGGAAGGAAATGCAGTGTGGGTGCCAGGAGAGGGACATCACCCTGCTGAGCCCTGCTCCTGCCTCTGCCCACGCTGCTGCCAGCCAGCTTTCAGTGGCACTGCAGCTCTGAGCGAGCTGGAACAGAAATACTCACCTTAAAAAATGCAAACAAACTGCCTTGAACCGCCTGAAAAATCTGCAAAAGCCCATTTCAAACCATGCCGGGTTTGAAGCAGCTCATGCAAGCACACATTGCATTTCCAGCTCACATCCTTGCTCTGCTTTTGGTTTTCCCTTTTGGCAATTTATTCAGAGTAGAGTTAGTGGGTAGAATCTCAGAGGAGAATAAAAGCCAGTGTTTTGAGAACTGATGAAGTAATTATCTAAAGCATTATTTACAATGATTATTTAGAAGATAATGAGACCCTTTAATTCTGTTTGTTCTGCATAGCTAGCCGTTCAATAATTCAGGGGCTTGCCATACAATTTTCTCTGTTTACTTTGCACGTTTTTTGTTTAGAACGTCACATTTTTGTGCTGTGTGTGAAGCACAGATCTGGGCAACGAAATCCCACGGAAATCACCTGCTCACTGGGGCTGGAGCTTCTTCAGTGGGATGTGGAACAGGAGAAAGGAGGGGGGAAATGAAGCTGCACCTATCAAAGGCTGCTCTGGCTTTATTCCTGCCAAGGAGCTGCTGGAATATTTCCACACAGTCATTACTCCACTGATGCTCCTGTCAGCGTTTCTCTCGCTGCAGCTGAGGCTTGACTCGCAGCTTATTTTCATTTTGGGAGCCATGATGGTGATGTTTCAAACGTAAGGTTGTTTTTAAAAAGAGCTCATYTGTGTGCGAGAAATTCCGAGCACCGTTAACGTCTCAGTAGCTAATAAAAATGTCACTCGCCGCTAAAACAAACAATTCCACTCAAAGCACATCGTTAGCGATGCCTGAAGGGCGGCAGCTCCCCGGGGAGCTGCAGCTCTGTCCTTGCTGCAGCAGGGAAGTGTCGCTGCTGCTGCAGCGCTGAGGATGGGCACAACTCAGCTCTGATGCATTCAATCTCAGCTTCCCTGTGCTTCAGCCTCTGCTGTGCCCGGGGTGCAGCTCGGMGCTCACATCCCGTGTCAGCTCTGCACAGAGCAGGGACACAAAACAACACCACAAGCTCCACCTGAAGTGAGGCTCAGAAGCACTCTGAGGAGCACAGCGAGTTTCCACAGAGGGCTCTCAAAGTGCTCAGCAGAATGTTGAGAGGAGGGAGGGTCTGAGCCGGGGACGGGGGGGCTTTGGGAAGGGGATTTCAGGTGCAAATGCTGCCCTGAAGGCTCCAGGCACCCCCAGCGCCACCCTGTGCCCGCAGGACAGCTCTGAGCCTGCCCAGGGCTGACAGCTGGGCACACTCGTGCTCTCTTGACTTTGGAACTATTTATAGACAGATTTTGGCAGAGTTCCCATTTACACAGTTMCCCCTAACGGATTGTTTGGCATGGTTTTCCTTCCAGTATGAGGCAAATAAAACCATGGAGCAAATCAGTCCTAGAAACAAAACATAAATCCACAGGACAATAAAATTCAGCAAGTGCTGACATGTATCTTTAATCACAGCTAATGTATTTCTTCCTTTTAATCCCTAAAATAACAGAAATTCCTATAAACTTCAGGCGAGTTTGAAGGAAATAAAGGTGAAATCTCTGTTTCCCTGCAATCGAGCTGGGCTCACAGATCCATTCCCAGAGCTGGATTTACATCACAGATCTGCTTTCTATGATTTTCCTCCTCAAAGCTGGTTCATTGCTAAGGCAAGCATGTGCAGAGTGACTCAGACCTGTGGGCCAGGAAGCTTTTCTTGGGTTTCCACTGAGCATTCTTTTCATCCTACACAGATATAAATAAGTGCCCCTGTTGGCTTCCCTACCATTTATACCAGAAAAGTGAATGTGGCATTATTTAAATGGCATTAAAATATCTTCTCTGTGCTCAAAGGGGAACTGTTATAACCAGAATAACTGCTCTCACCCCCCAGTGCCAGAGCCCAGGGCAGTGATCACAGCAGGGAAGGAAAAGCTGAACTGAATTGCTGTGAATGATCAGTGACTGGGCCATTCTGAGGCCTGATGGAGAAAAGAACAAACTCCAAACTTCCTTTTCCACAAACACCTTCCTGCTTGGCACTGCAAGGTGCAGCTTCCCTCAAAGGTGAGGTCCCCACCTGAGATGGGGCCGGACACCAAAGCAGGCTTTGCCAAACCCAGCCTGACTCAGCAGCAGCAGCAGCGGGAGGATGAAAATGAGGGCAGTGGTGCTGGGAGCAGAGAGCTCCCTCCCCGTGTTTACCCTGCGGGAGCGGCCCGGGTTACACAAGATTAAATGTTATGTAAAGTGCAGCAGCAGCTGCTGGGGCAGCGCGGAGCCGCCACGGAGCGGGGCAGGGCCGTTCCTCTGACACCTCCCTRAGCTCCCGGCTCAGCATCCCCGGCCCGCGAGAGGCACAGCCCGGCAGGGGAAAGAGGCTGGCCCGGGCAGGCTCGGGTGCTCCGGCAGGGCCGGGGATGCAGCATCCTGCAGCATCCTGCAGCGTCCTCATCATCCTGCAGCATCCTACAGCATCCTGCATCATCCTACAGCATCCTGCGTTACCCTACAGCATCCTGCATTATCCTACAGCATCCTGCATTGTCCTACAGCATCCTGCGTTATCCTGCATTATCCTGCATTATCCTACAGCATCCTGCGTTGTCCTGTTGCATTGTGCAGCGTCCTGCAGCTGCGGGCTCGGCGGCAGCAGCAGCAGCAGCAGCAGCAGCAGCAGCAGCAGCAGCAGGGATCGCTGCCGGGCGCTGGGCAGGCTCCCAGCCGCAGAGCTCGGTTGCCATCCAGCGGTGATAAATTCATCCCTGCGGTCACTGAGCCCGGCTGGGACCCGCCGGGGGAAAGGGGAAGGGGAGGGGAAGGGGCAGGGAAAGGAAATGGGAAAGGAAATTTGTCTSCTTTTCATTTCTTTGTGTTACCCCTATCTCTTTACCTGTGACTGATCAAGCAAGATTGTCTCTTTCTCACTTACAGCTTGAATGAAATGTCTGAGGAAGAAAGCTTTCAAATAAAGCAGTTACGTTATGATTTTTGAAAGAATTTAAATTAAATTCTTCCCCTCAGACAAAGCTTTAGCAAGAATGACATGAAAAATGTATTTTCTCCTTACCAGGCTGTCAACCCTTCAACTTCCTGACACTGTCATCCAATAACACTGCTGTCATCACAAAAACAACCACCAGAACACTGCTTCCACAGCAGAAAATGCACTTTGTCAAGGCTAAGTCTCAACATCTGCAAAATAGCAACAAACAATCCCAAAGCATAAAAGATCTGGAGATGCAGCTGCTGCAMGGGGAGTGTGAAGAACTCCAAAATCAGCTGGGGCATTCCAGGGCACACAGAGCTGTAATCCCCTTTCTTCTCTCAGCAAAACTGAGATCCATGRTCTGTATTCTGTATATTCTTATGTATATATATGAGATCAGTTATGTATTTAACTGATACATGCTATGAATATTCTCAACTGCCACTGGCCCATCAACAGCAGCCAGAAAAAATTATCAAGCTCTATACTGAATGCTGATATTTGGCCACACAGACTACCAAATTAATAATCAAATGTTTATGATAATAAATCCTAGCATCTTACAGTTCCAGTAAAATGTCAGTTCTCATCTGCTGCAGCATAACAAGTTGCATATGTCAAATTTTTATGACTCAAATTGCCAAACACATTCTTGAGATAAAGAATATGTTTTAAAACCTTCATAGCAGTCAGTCTGTACTGGTAGTTCAAAAAATGAGTTGGTATTTTACTTTCAGAGTGACTTAATCCAATTTGTTCATATAATTTTCCATATTTTTAAAACAAGGCTATCAGAAAGTTTATGATAATTGACATATTTTATCCCTGCATGTACCCACACATTTCTGGGGGAATACACGTGTAGAAATCATGTACATGTTTGGAACCCAGCCATGACAAGGAATGGGAAGAGCTGCTTTGGCTCAGTGTAACACTTTRATAACACCAACTTACAGGGATCTGGCAGATTCCCAAGTACCAGGCTGGCCTGGGAAGTGTTGGTTTTGTTTGTACAGATGCACTGGAGGGAACAGTCAGGTCCCTCCAGCCTGGACAAGGCAGAAGCCCCAGCTGGAATATTCTGGTGCTCTCATGGCTCAGGCTGTGCTGGGGCTCAGTGGAGTAAGTGCTGACAGAAGCAACACTGCAGTTTGAAGCTTGCACAAAGCTCAGCTGAGGGAAAAATCTGACCTGCCAGAATTAGACTTAAAAAAAAAAAAGGAAGCCATTTATGCCAGAAACTGGTTATGAAATTAAGGGTGCCAAACTTTCCTGAAATCCTCCTGCTCTTCCTCATGATGCCTGTGGGTAAAACGATGGGTWGAAGGCTGGTATCTGAAAAGGAACTGTAGGAAAGACATTACTGAAATGAGGGATGCATTTCTCCAGATACTTAAACAGAATTCAATAAAATAGTGCCTTGAGAGTGCCATATTCCTTTCCCCTGTAAAATACTAAAAGGAAAAACCAGAAATACCACTCCATATAATTCAGGTGGTTTCTTCATCATCCTGGAGAATTCAGTCACGTTGTAGTGGATGCACTCCCAAACGGATCAGGTTCTGGCACTCGGATCACCTCTGCTCAGGAGCAAAAAACAACGAGAGAGCTTGTTGTTAAATCTGACTTATTTAAAACCTTGCCCCGTGTGGCCTTGCCGGGTGTCTCAGTCYTGCCGTGAGATGCTGCGGCACCTGCGGCGCTGGGCGGGCAGGGCCGCGGCGGGATGCCGGGATGCTGCCGGGCATTAATCCGCCTTCCTTCCCGCTGCCTCGGCGCCTTCCACTGGGCAGCCCGGCGGCGGCCAGAGCCCCGCGGCTGGGAAGGAGCCCCAGGGCACGGCTCATTGCCGGCCCAGCAGCGGTCCGGGCCCGAGGCACCGCCTGTCCCCGCCGCCTCCCCGCGGCGCAGCCGGGCCCGGGCCGTGTCAGCGGGGCCGGTGGCGGGAAAAGAAAAGCCATCTTGGGCGGCTGTGGAGGCCCCACGGCCCGGCCGCCTCACGGCCCGGCTGCCGCCTCACGGCCCCGCTGCCTGCGCCGCCTCATCGCCTGCACTGCCCCATCGCCTCACGGCCCCGCCGCCTGCACCGCCTCACCGCCTCACGGCCCCGCCGCCTCACGGCCCCGCTGCCTGCATCGTCCCGCCGCCTCACGGCCCCGCCACCTGAACCGCCTCACCGCCTGCACTGCCCCGCCGCCTCACGGCCCGGCTGGCTTCTCACGGCCCCTCAGCCTCACGGCCCGGCTGGCGCCTCACGGT
>CADDXX010000479.1:337750-351256 GCA_902810485.1 Alauda arvensis
GCTGCTGAGACACCGGCACCGAGCATCGCCGGCACCGAGCATCGCCGGCACCGAGCTGCTAAACCATCGGCGCTGAGCTGCCGAAGCGCCGGTACCGGAGCTGCTGAACCGCGGCGCCGAGCGCGGCTGGCACCGAGCTGCTGACAGGCTGGCACCGGAGCTGCTGACAGGCTGGCACCGGAGCTGCTGACAGGCTGGCACCGGAGCTGCTGAGCCGCCGGCACCGAGCACCGCCCGCACCGGAGGTGCTGAAAGGCCAGCACCGAGCACCGCCCGCACCGGAGGTGCTGAAAGGCCAGCACCGAGCACGGCCGGCACCGGAGCCGCCGCTGCTGCCGGCCCCGCTCCGCTCCCGCATGAGCCCGCTCGCCCTCGGCACCGCCTGAGCGCAGGTACGGGGGTCTCACCCTGGGTACCCGGGGTCTCACCGTGGGCACCCGGGGTCTCACGGTGCCCGAGCACAGCCGGGGCCGCTCCGAGCTCCGCGGGCCCGGGGAGCCGGCGGGGATGGGGCTGGGGCTGAGGATGGGGATGGGTGTGCGGAGGGAGAATCCCCTCTGATGCACCGGTAACTCTTAGGGCAGGCAAACTTGAGTGTTCTGCAGCAATCTGGGGATGCCCTTCACCGAATCCTCCCTCCGAGGTGCTGCTCGGAATCATAAAATGTGCATCGTGCACGAGCGCTAGGTAAAGGGATTAAACTCTTGCTAGATTATTCCATCCTCCCTCCGACTGATGTTTAATCTGATGTCATTTCCCAGTCACTTCCAGCGTTTCCAGTGAAACCAAAGCCATTTTGGCAGGTTTGCTGGCTGTGTCTGTGCCCCGTGCCGGGGTCTGTGGGCAGAGTTGGCGGTGGCTGTGCCTGCCCCCAGCCCCAGCATCTGCACAGAATGTGTTCGCTCTGCGAATGTGGAGTGTCGTGTCATGGCAAAGTCATCCCTGTGCTCCTGCACACAGCCACTGCACAGACTGGCGTTTGTCTGGCAGCTGACGCTAAATCAGAGCAAAAAACCTCATGTTTTTTCACAGAAGGGCGAGCTGTGCAGCTGGGTACAGACAGAATGCACACATGTATGTACGGACAGCAGCGGGGGGATGGCTGCTCTGCAGACGGGCGCGCACAACAGAATCATCCCATTTTATTTATTTGTGGGCATATTCGCACAAACGCCAGAATTAGCGTGTGCCGCTGTGCCGTGTCGGTGTTTCAGGGCATGCTGCAGGGGTTTTTAGTCCCTTTTCAGAGCTGGCCGTTGCTCGGCGCTGGGCAGGGGGTGTGTCCTTCCAGAGCGATGCCATGGTCGACATTACAGCTGGGCTGCAGCTGGCACTGAGGGGATCTCGGGCCACAGGAAAGCTTTGGTTTCCTTTTTTAAGCTACTGCTGCCTGTCATTTTAGTGGTAAAACACTGCCTGGGCTATTTGTCCAGTGCGGGTAGTGATGCAGGGTTTGTATATAAAATAACTCAGCACAATAACTTATTAGGGAGTCTTGGCACTGCATAAATACAGAGTCTGCTTCCTAAGGGATTGGATATCCTATATATTGGATTTGAAGAAATACTTAAATTCAAAGCCATTGGTTATAACACTGTTAAGCACTGCAGCAAGTGTTCTGTGACAGGGGAAGAACACCATGATTGTTATCATCCAGATAAAAAGGAGGACCATTGCTTGGCAAGATAGAAACCAGCATGAAATACTGAAACACAGACCAAGGGGAAGTTCCAGCATCCCCATGAAGTCAATAGGATAAAAACCAGCAGTATATGGCACTGATATGAGAGTTGCTGTAGTCATTCTGTATTTTGGTGGTTTTGATCAGGACATTTCTGTTACATTTCTGTTAGAGGAGGGCTTTTGAGTGCAGCTCGAAATTCAGATCAGGTATTACAGATGTCAGCCAGGACTCACTGCTGCAGACAGCCTTTGAAATACATTTGTGCCATTTCTAGCACCTTAAAGGAGGTTGGGTCTTTTTTAGGAGCCTCTTTGCTGTTCATTTTTGACCTGCTGCTCCTGGTCAGTGGCTTTGTGCAGGCTGTTTTCTTTTTAGTGGGGAAAAGCCCGACTGTAAATGAAAGCAGTGAAGTGGTGATGGTGTCTGCAGGCKGGGGAGCAGCCCTGCTTTGCCCTGCTTACACACCTGAGAGAGTTCCAGCAGCTGGAGCACAGCGTGGCTGTGTGCTGAGCTGTGAGCAGKGGCTGTTCCATGCAGCTTCGTGTTTCTGTCTCCACCTGCAGCACCCTTTGGAGACAGGCAGTGTGTTGGAATTTCTAGAATTAAAACCAAGTTGCAGCTCCAAAACAGCACATGGGTTTTAGGGGCTTTTTAGGGTGAGATGGAACAAACCACAGGGCAGTGCAGTGGCACAGATTTCTGCATGGAAATGGTCTGAGTGGCTGCTAAATGCTGCTTTGGTGAACTGCCAGCTGCAAGCTCAGAAATCTGCAGCATCTCTCTAGAAGTGTGACCAATCCCATGTTTGTACTCCTGCATCTCCTTGAATGCGTCTGGTGTAGGTGTGTGTTAGGTGTGCACACACTCCTGTGTCATCCTGAGCAGTAAATTAATATATCAGCACCACAGTGTTCTTGTTAAAAAACTCTGAACCTCTCTGGGTTGCCACAAGAGAAATGAGAAGCCTGTGAGCACTGATAAAYAGGTATTAGGGGGTTTCCTTTTCATTTGTCAAATGCCCCACCACAGAKCAAAATCAAATCTCCAAAATGTGACTTTACTCAGTAATGAGCAATAGTTGGGTGTGCATCAGTGTCCTGTCCTTTCAGTGTTTGTGTTGAATGGAGCATGGTGTGACAGTCAGGGCTGTTTGTCATTTCACTGGAAGTGTTTCAGGCCCCCATCACTGCTGTGAAAGATGTCACCCTAGCTGAAATGTCTGTTAGTCACGACTCTTTTCCTGGGACTTATTTTTGGGTTATTATTCAGCAAAAGGTTCTGACTAAACTGGAGTTTGGTGTGAATCCTTTGTTCCCCCCTCTCACAGGCTGCATATCCTGCTCTGACAGAATGTCAGGCTGTGTAGGTAACAATTCCTCTCCGTGCTTTGGGAAGCCTCTCTGTGCACAGGGAACTGAAATCTGGTGTGGGTTTTGTGGAGAACTCCTGGTGCCACTGGAGTTGCCTCTCTGGCTGCTGAGGTTCTGTGCAAGGGGCACTGCAGGTTCCGGGGGCACTGGGGCTGTCTCTGCCCTGGAACCATCCTGGGAAATGCTGTGTTGGAGCCATGCCCATTCTGTAAGTGACTGTAAAGCCACCTGAGGCTGGGATTTTGTGTGGCCCAAAGCTTGTGGCTCCACACTTTGGCTCCTGCTTGTGGTGGTTGATCAGGAGATCAGGAGATCAGGAGATCAGGAGATCAGGAGATCAGAGTGGGGCTTGCAGCTCTGCCACAGAGCCTGGGAATGGCCCTGAGCTGAGCATCTCTTGGGCTCTGCTCTCCTGCTGTAAATGGCAATAATAATGAACTCTTTCCACTACATTCTATTTATTTTATCTGCTTAGGAAATGAGATTTTCAGACCAAATACTATTTTCTCCATCAGGATGCTGAATCCCAACAGAGGCTTCTGRATGCTACTTATAAATCACTTGGCATCCTGCACTGAGTGTTGTTGATGTACAGAAGAATACTGCTGAGTATACTGCCAGAAGAATTGGAGTTTGTTCTGAGGTTTCTGGAATAACATTTGATTGGCTGAATTCTCTGTTGTGCTCATGGGTATGCCCAGGGTGGAGTGAAGAGCCTCACTCCCCTGCTGGTGGCACTGGTTTGTGGAAACACTTGCAGTGCAGGTGTCAGAGGGAGGGGGACTGTGGGTTTGATTTTTGCTTTTTTTTAAATATATAATTGTCACAAAGTTTTCCATTTTCTTTTGCTGACAGGCTTGGTTTCTAGAGCAGTAGGGGCTGGTGTGCCCAGTGTTTGCTGATGAGGAGGGCACTGAGAGTACAACAGCTCAGCACAGATTCTCTTCCCTGCTCTCATCTCATGACAGTCAGAAACCCCCTTCCATTGTCCCTTTAAAGATCAGCTCCTCTTCCCCAGGGCCTGATGTGATCAGGGGGAGCTGCTGGCAGCCACCACGTGCCCCCCTTCCTTTCCATGCTCCACCTCCCCTAGAACTGGACTGATTTATTTTCTTCCACTCAGGAGCATCAATCATTTTTATAGACACTCTCATCGTGTTTTTACACTGGATGTGTGATGGAAAAAACTGCAATAATACCCCCTCTTACCAACTTTGAAAGGAAAATGAGCCTTTCTTGAGGCAGGTTAACTTGTTTATGGTTGGCTTAGAAACATCCTAAATCAAGGCTCGGTTCCTCCAGAACAGGGAATTTATTCTGGGACTTTACCTTTTCAGCTCTTGCTGAATATTTCTGTGCCTCCCTATTACAGARCTGCAAAAGTGCTCTTTGCCACTCCTGTATGGAAAACCCTGGTGCCTTTGCAGTGGTGTGGGGAGTGCATCTGCAGTAAGAGCTCTGTCCCTCTCACTGGGAGTGCTCCCTGCTATTTATCAGCAGTTTCTCAGGCCAGTGCCAGTGCTCAGGCAGAGGGGTGGCCCAGCAGTGTCCCTGGGGTGTGCTGGCCACGGGCTGGAGCTGATGGAGCTGAGGATGCAGGGGATGAAGCTCACAGCTGTCACTGTGAGCAGCACCAGGGGCTGAGCCTGGCCCTGTTTGCTGCATTCCCCTGCCCTCTGACACTCCCAGCTTGGGAAAGTCTGACTTTCTGCTCTGCCCACTCCCCTGCACACAGCTTGGGACCTCGGGAATCTTCCCTGCCAGCTCCAGGAGTGCATTCCTTCCCTGCCCTCTTGTTTACTGCTGGYTAATTAAATTTTGTAGGTGGCAGTTTGAAATCTTAGTGGGACGTGTCATGTGGCTGCTAATGCTCTGCAGATCTCCATTACATAACCTTTAAGTAGTTAGGGAAATGTGCTTGTGTCATCCTGGGCCTGGCAGAAGGCTCTGTCTGAGGCCAGCAGCCTGCTCAGGTCTCTCATGTGGGATGACTGCAGAAATCTTGTGCGCGCTTTGTTCTGGCACAGGAGCTGTGCCCTCCCTTGTCAGGTCAATTGTTGATTTGCCTGGGATGCTTTGCAGTGGGCTGTGTCTGTCTGCCTGCAGGGAGGGGCTGGGTTTAACACTGCCATGCCAGTAATGAGCACATAAATATGAACTGCAGGATGCTGGGAGCCCTCTGCTTATCCCACTTTGGAACWGACCCCAGCACAGAAAACCTCAGTTTGTTCCCCACAGATCTCAGCTGGGCTCTGGTGCTTTCTGCAAAATGAAAACAAGAATCAATACAGGTTTAAAAAACGCCACGTAGGGACCATCAATTTTTAATGCTTGGTAATTCATTAGGCTCTGGTTTGCTGAAGGAGCACTCTTTACCTGACAGCAAGGTGCCACTCCCAGAGTGAGAGCTCCTCTTCCTTCCTCCCAGCCACAGCCATCCCTGGGGCACACTTCACACACACTTTCACACTCCTGCTRCCTAAAGCATCTCTGTACATCTTTATACATATTTATAAATCTTTATRCATCTTTATCCACCTTTCTCCACTATCCAGTGCAGCTTAAGCACTGGMTGGACCAGCCTGGGCCCCAAAGGAAATCCCTGAAGGGAATTCCTGAAGGAAAGAAGTCCCATTTGGGTTTGTGGCCTTGGAGGCTGAGTCCTGCTGTGTTCCCTGATGAACCACAGGAGATCTCCTGCCTCATTCCTTGGTCTGCTGGCAAGGCTCAGTGGCAGTGAGCTGCTGTGGCCTTGCAGTGAAAGTTGTAATTAGAGATGAGCAAGAGCTGGATGAAATTTTGGGTGTTGGGGTTTTCTTTAAAGAATGTCAGMCTCACCAGTTTATAATCTCATATTGAAATCTAGTTTTGTGAGCCTGCACTTAGTCTAGAGAAGCCCTTGGTCTGCAATAGCACTTTGCAGTAAGAAAACTCCTCCCTCGTTGCTCAGGAATGATGSTTTGGTATTGTTCTGTCCCTTTTGCAGGTGAGAACTTCTCAGTGTGCTTCAGGTTTATTTGCCCAAGATCATTCAGCAGGGTCAAGGGAAATCCATGGGTATTGTTTGCAGAACCTGGTCTAACATTTATCCATTTTATTGCTTCTCTTAATTAAATGTTGTATAAGAAAGGAGGAGGGGGAAGTATTGATTTTCTAAAACCAGACTTTTTTTTTTTTTGTTTCATTTTAAATTAACTGGCCATGTGCTACCCATAGTAATGAGCCTGCAAATGTATTAATCTTTAAAAAAAATCCTTCTGTCATAAATCAGGGTGGCTGCAGTCAGTTTGTGTGTTCTGAGGGCTGCCTGTTCACCTCCTGGCCATGCTGCAACTATAAATGTCCCTCTGGAAGGGCCTCTCTGTTCAACAGTCTTAAATCTCCTGTACAAATGTATTTACCATGCACTCCCTGTGACTTCWGTAGCTCTGGTTCATTGAGGATTAAGTACAGCTCATGCTGCTGTGTCTCCATCCTTGGTGGCTCCTGGATGAACTGGGATCACAACAAAGAGGCAATGGCGAGCAGTTTGTGGGGTTTTGGTAGGGCAGGTGGGTGCCAGGAGTGAAACCTCTGCAGGGCTGGCAGCAGCAGCAGCAGCAGCAGCAGATGTTCCCTTGCACTGCCACCCCTGTGTCACCTGCACTGCCACCCCTGTGTCACTTGCACTGCCTGGGCTCCTCCTGGGGATCCCCAGCAGGGTGGAAATGCAGCAGGGATTTGATAAACTGCAGAGAAAAGTCCTGTACAGATGCTGTGAGAAGGGAGAGGGCAGTGGGGAGGAAGAAATGTAGAGGCTTAAAAAACACCCAGTGAGAAGGTGGGGTGGAAATCAGAGACTTAAAGACAGCATCCATTTATTCTCCACGTGTGTAAAGGGATTCTGCTGTTGTCTGTCTGGACTTGCATCTTAAAATCATTTGTGAGTTCAGAAGTGCTCTTTGCTAAACACTRATGAGTTTTGCTAATTAGTTTTCCTAATTCCTTGTCTTTGGTACTGGCTTTGTCCACAGTACAACATCACCATTTGGCTTTTCACAAGCTTGTCATTTGTGGACTACTCCCCTTCCAAGCTAAAACTCACAAGTAAGCAGAAAGGGACTGCCCTTGACATCAAATCTGCCTCGAGGGTAAAAATGAGATTTTCTTTGTGCTGTGTAACAATTGCCAAGAGCTCAGGATTTCCATAGCAATCATGGCTGTTAGAAAATGCAGATTTGAGACATGCAGCACYACTTATTTGTTGTTCTCTGCAGCATTCATTAGAAGTATAATTGCTGGCATTAACCAGGCAGAATAAAGCATGCCTGTGAGCTGCAGTGCCTTTAAAGGTCCTTGGCATGCCTATTGTCAGAATTTCTMATTTATGGGCATGGCTTCAGGGCTGAAATGGGTTTCTTTCATAATGGCTAGGTGCAGTGTATCCTATTCAGATGTGTGGTRAATCTCCTCCTGTGCAGGAGGAGTGTGATGGGCAAAGCTGCATTTGGGTTTTTACACTTCCATCAAACCTGCTTTGGGGATGGAGTCCCACAGGAATGTTCAGCTGTCCCCATCCATCATTGCTGGCTTGGGAATAGACCTCTATTGCATRAATAACAAAACCAGCAGGTGAATTCTGCAGGGGAAACACCACAATGTCCCCTCTGTGTTCCATCTCTTCAAATCCCTGGGCACATTTGGGAGGGCAGGAGAGAGGGGTGAGAAACAAGCCCCAATATTTCCATCATCGGTAATTAAAACCATTTACAAACAGTGTGGAATGCTTAGAACACATCTCAAAGCTTTGGCTTTTTGTGTCAGTGTGGGATTTGTGCTCAGGAAGGATGAGTTGGAASTGGAACAAGCCAGAAGGAAGGGCTGCATGAATAAACCAGGAATTTGGGGAGCTTATGTTACGAAACACTGACAGAGCTTATTCTTTGTTGTCTCATGGTGACAAAATGACAAGGTAGGTCTGATTCCATCASTGATTCTGTCGTTGTAGAATTGCTGAGAAATGCAACATCAGAGGTACTGGGGAGACAAGGTGGCTGTGACACCTTGCTGAAAACCTGCTCTGTGCTGCCAGCAAACCTTGTGCCTGTCACCCAAATGGGGAAATAMTCTAATTTCTGGATTCATAACAGGTTCACTCCCTCCCCATCCTAACCTAATAATTTGTTTGTAAGACAGACTTGGGATTTTGTGCAGCCCAGTCTGAGCACTTTGGATGGGCCTGACCTGATGCTACCTGGTCTCACCTGTTCCTCTCTGGTTATAAATCACTGCTGATGATTTATTCTCTCAGCCTGGATTRTACAGGTGAATGCTTTTGACCTTAAGGTCTTCAAGCTGTAATTTCTGGGGAGGTTGTGACAGGGATCTGAGTTGTGCAGGCCTGTGGTGGCTGATGGAGAGGAACCTTAGATCTGCTGCTGCAACCTTAAAAATAAAGAAAAATTTCTTTCTTTAGCTGAGAGGGAATTCTCTTGGTCCTAAAAATCCTGCTGAGAATCAAGAGGTTGSTGGAGGTTTCTAAGGAAGGGTTCTTTTGGAGAAAATCAGGCCAGGGTTTGCCTTTCTTTTTCTAGAGTTTAGAAGAGCAAATGTATTTATTTGAAGAYATCCCTTCTCTCCCTACATGAAGAGTGGTTGAATTTAGCATRCTGTCTGCTCTGGAAGTTCATTAATGCAATCAATCAGCTGCAGACAGTTAAAACACTGAAGGAACCAGGCTGGCAGGGAGCCCAGTCCCTGTGCAGGACCCAGCCCCACCTCAGCACTGGGAACCTTTGTGTCTGCAGCTCCCAGTGCCCCTCACTGAGCTCATCTCAGTTTGCCAGCAGCACTGCAAGGTAGAGGCTGCAGGGCTCAGGTGGGAGCTGCAGGGCTCAGGTGCTGCAGGGCTCAGGTGGGAGCTGCAGGGCTCAGGTGCTGCAGGGCTCAGGTGGCTGTTGCAGGGCTCAGGTGCTGCAGGGCTCAGGTGCTGCAGGGCTGCTGTCTCTGTCAGTGCTCTGGCTCCTGTGCAGGCACAGATCCAGCAGATCTGTGGCAGAGGCTGGCACTGGGGAGGGAAGTGCTGTCTCTCTGCAGGTTCCATTTCTGTTTTGGCAGGCCCGTTTAAACTTGGTCGTGGCACCATTTCTGATTCTCAGCAGAGCTGCAGGGACTGGAGGCAGCCCTGCACTTTGCCTCAGAGCTGTCCCAGGGGCAGCCCAGGAGAGGCTCTGCAGGGCAGCCCAGGATGCTGCCTGCCTGCTGAGGGAGGCTCTGCTGCTGCCAGAACGCTGCTGCTGCTGCCAAAAAGGGCACGGTTTGGCTATTGAGAGACAGCAGCTGCTATCTGAGGAGTCCTGGCCCCAGCCTGGGCTTCAGCTTTCTTCACTGAGATGGATCCCCAGCTCCTGGCCTGTTGTTTGTGTCAGAGGCACTCAGACCTTCTCCTGACTGCCATCTTCTCATTCAAAGCCACCTCGAATCCTTTGTGAAGGATTTACATTTGATGTTGATAATACTTAGGCCTTAGAGGCCTGACTCTCCTGAGACTTGTGGTAACATCACTGTGGGACAACTCCAGTGAGAGATGTATTAGTTACCTGTGTGAAATGGAAGAAAAATGGGTCTGGCTGATASAAAATTCCTTTCAATGAAAACCAGCAGCCCCATGGAAAGGATGGGTGTTGTGTTTGCTGCTGTGCAGGGTCATACAGCAGCTTGCTCATGCATGTTGCTAAAAATGGTCTAAGGTATAAAGGTATAAAAGCTTTGCTGAAGGGGCTGTGGCTGTGACAGCTTTGTCTTGTGGACATCCTTTGAACTTCTGTGGAACCTGAATGTGCAGTCTGTGTTCATACACAAGGTGTTGTGAATTTTACTGGTAAAAAGAATATTCTAGAAAATTCAGCATGAGTGGGTTCCTGGTGTTCATTGGGGCTGCTTTTGCCAGCCAGGAGGTTTGGCCAGGTGTGAGCTGAGTTACAGCAGAGCTCCCTGGAGTGTGTGCAGGATGGGTCTGTGCACAGAGCAGGCATTTCTTACCCCAGCAGAGCTCCCCTGGAGTGTGTGCAGGATGGGTCTGTGCACAGAGCAGGCATTTCTTACCCCAGCAGAGCTCCCTGGAGTGTGTGCAGGATGGGTCTGTGCACAGAGCAGGCATTTCTTACCCCAGCAGAGCTCCCCTGGAGTGTGTGCAGGATGGGTCTGTGCACAGAGCAGGCATTTCTTACCCCAGCCCTCCAGCACACAGAGGCTGCCCACGTTTGCAGCATGAATAGAATGGAGAAATCAGCCAGCCTTGTGCTCAATAACCTTCTTCTAAGATTATCTACTGATTTGTAGATCAGCTAAATTATTTGATATTTATACTTCATGAAAGTAATAGTAGTACAGATGTGCCTCTTGCCTCTTTMTCTTAGTTCATCTTTGTAAATTTGATACCAGGGTGCTAAAGAGTAATAAATGAAGCAATGATTCCATGTAGAGAGGCAGATTTGTATTTCTCCMAAGAACCACATTTCTTGCTCTGGCCACAGGATTTACTGGCATGTTCTGTGATACTCTGCTTTTTGAGCCTTACAGCTAAAAGTGGTTTTTAGATCCCCACAGCAGCATGAGTTTGCATCAGAGCTTCCTGCCCAGAAGGTACCAGAGTTGCTTTGAATTTGTCCCAAAAACTTTGCCAGCAGACTCTCCCTTTGAATTTAGGATAGATTTCTGCAGATAGGTGTTTAACTAATTAAATTCAGAGCAATTTGGCACAGTAGCTAAAAATATGGGAGCCCTCAAGACTGCAGAGCTTTGGGGAATTGGTGTCAGCTCCAGCAAGGGCCATGRTGGAAATCAGAGATTGAGAGATCCTCAGACTGAAAGGGCAGGCCAGTGTGGTACTGAATGCAAAAGAGAGGAGAATGGGGGGCAGGATGTGAGAAGAGGCTTTTGCAAACAGGACTTTGCTCAGTGGAGCTCCCAGCAGGGCTGGGGCTGTGTTTCACTGATGGWGGCAGGGTCTGTGTGCTGAGGAGGTCACAGAACATCTSCTTCAGAGGGAGCAGCACAGAGCCATGGTGATCTGGGRTGGGRAAAAGTGTGGGAAATGKGGGAAAGCACTTTATAGGTTAATATGGTTGCTGAAGATTTTATTGTTCCAGTTTAAAAAAGAAGAAAAGCCCAGTCCCTAGCTGAATTTTGTTCCTTATTTTGGAAAGCAGTAGTTCACTTTGCCACATAGTTCACCTACCAATCAAAGTAAATAACAGCTTTTCTGCAGTGTTTTCCATTGGTTGGTGTGGGCATTTGATTGCTTGTCAGGGTTTTCTTCTTGTCAACTGTGTGCATTGATTTTAYCATTCTGCTGCTGCAGACTCTGGGTGTTTCTGTTCCAGGCCTGGACAGCCTCCAGTGCTGCCCATTGTTCTTTCCTACTTCGAGCTGCAAGTGACAACTGAGCTCTAATTTTTAAATGTATTTATTAAAATATCRAATCAACAATCCTCCCACTCACAATCGAGGTCACCACTCAGCCAAAGCTGGATCTGTRTAATCAGCCACAAGCTCAACTTGGCATTTTCATTGTGGTGGGAATTGTTCAGTCTGGCCAATATTGGGAGGATCTTTGAACAGAGACACAGGGATTTTTTTATCTGATGATAAACACATCTTACTCATTTATTCTTGGTCCTGTGAAAGAGCTGACAGCCCCCAGAGTGGTTTCATTGGCAACCCAAATTAGTGGGGGAAGCAAGGTTATTAAAGGCAACAACCTTCCACACCCAGGCCAGAAAATGTGTGTCTGCTTTTCAAGCTAGAGGTGAGTGCCTATCACCAGAGCYCAGGTTCCAAAGGGAGAAAGGTTTTTATTTTAGCTGAAATGAACAGCTTCAAGCTGCCAGCTTCTGGGAAAGTTCAGGTTGTTTTTCTGCCACCAGTTTTTACTCAGCTTTTTGTGGTGGGTGCTGTCCTGCCCATCTTTATTGCATGGCAAAGAGATGAAACTCAAGGGCAACACCTTGAGAAGAGCAGTGGAGAGCTGGAGGTGGCAGCTCCTGCTGACCCAGAGCCCCAGGGAGCACAGACATCTGTCTGTCTGTCTGTGTGTCTGTCTGTGTGTGTGTCTGTCTGTGTGTCCCCTCTCCCAGCACACCCCTGGTTCCATGTGGCTCTGCCCAGTGAGCCAGGAGTGTTTCCCTCAGCCTGGTGGGACTGGTGCAGGTCTGGAATCTGTTTGGGCTGCACTTTGCAGCTGCAGGTGCAGTGTTTGCATGGACAGCTCTGGGTGCTCCAGCCAGGAACCCCCCAGGGCAGCCCTGAAATGCTGCAGACAGGAACACAAACTCTGGGCACAACACAAAGCCATGAGCAGGATTGCTCCAACAAGCCTGGGGTTTGCAGCTGGCACAGCYGGCACAGCTGGCAGTGATGGGTGCTGGGATGGAAGGAACCTGATRTGATCCTAAAAACATCCAGTGAATTGAGAGTGAAGCCCACTGACATCTGCCASTGCCCCACAGTGAGATACCCTGCAGTGTGAAATTCAGAGCTGACAGGAAACCCTGTGCAACTCCACCAGGTGTCATCAGTGGAGTATTTTGGGATGTTCCCTTGGCTAACCAATGAGCATGTTTTGTTACACACTTCCAAAAGTTACTTCCCAGGAAGTGGTGAAGCTTTGYATTGGAGCCCAGTTTGCATTTCCCAGTGGCAGCTGGCTCTCAGAACCTCCAGTGCCATGGGATAATGAGCCAGGGACCCTGCAGAGTTATCCTGCCTGGAAAGCCAAGCACTCCTTCTCTTCACATGGCTGAAGAACTGCTATCAAGCTCACTGTGTGCATTTCTGATGGAGTTTAGATTTCATTTCTATGGTAATAGCTTCAAGCATCCAGGTTATTGCCATGTGATTCTTTGAGCACTTTTCTCTCAAAATGTGATCTCAGCTGTGTGAGCATTTGCTGTGCTGCCCTTGGTGCTTGCAGAGCAGTTCTGGGGCTTCCCTGGGCTGCAGGGAATTAATTCCCTGAATGGCAAAAAGGGAACATTGCCCGGGTGTGGACAGCACTTTTGGGATTGCAGGGAGCCCAGGRTGCAGAGAGGACCATTGGTGTTACCTGGGCTTTGTGCAGGAAGAATTGGATGAATTCCCTGAGCCTCCCTGTGCTGCCCAAACAGAATAACCTGAACAGAAAGTGCAATAAACTGGGGATCCAACTGCAGGGAGAAGTACAAATTTAGTTTAATTAAAGGCACTAACACCAGGCAGGAAGATTATGTAGCAGGAACCCTTAATCTGCTGGGAGAGGGCTCTGGTGCCCAGGAACAGATGCAGCAGGGCCTGAACATCTTTCTTTGCTCTCTCCACTCTGACATCTGTGCAGCTGCTTCTTCTCCTTTGCTTTTTATTTCATTGAAAATAATCCATAAAAATGAAGCCTGGCTCCATGTACTGCTTGTGGTCCTGCCATCATTTGGAACCACT
>CADDXX010000479.1:351306-365373 GCA_902810485.1 Alauda arvensis
TTTTTTTTTTTTTTTTGGTCAGTTTTCAGTGGCTGGTAAAGTCTGAATTTCTCTCCTGTGGCTGTGTCCTATAACAGACCCCAAAATAAAAGGCTTTAGGACACTTCCTTATGTGYCTGGATTCATAAATGACCAAGATTGCAGGTTAGTGCTCCTTTCCTTCACCCACATTTCCCCTTGGTGGAACATCTGCCATGCCATGACTATTTCCAGTTTCCTCTCTGTGCATGCAGAGCTCTCTCACAGCTCTCATCCTGCAATTACAGCTCTCCCCCATAAATATTTAAATGGCAGTTCAGCTTTCAGACAGAGGACACCAGTGACAAAGATCAAGCTTTCTGACCTTTTGTTAATTTGCTCAGTGAAATTGGATTCCCATGGTCCCGTTTTTTGTATTTAAGAGAAGAAATTTGCATACAGAGAGGGTGTTGGCTCTTCTCATTTTTGTTGCTGATTTCCTTTTGGTACATTTATTCTGGTGGATCTTAMAGAAGAAAGTCACTGGACAGTTTTWTCAKTTAGGCATGAGAATATGAAAGATAGAATTAAAGAGAAAAAAAMCACTTGGGCTCTTTATCAGGAAATGATAAGAAAATTTTTTACCATTGTGGGAAAAAAAATCAGCAAAAAGGAGCAAAAGTAGAAATGTGTCTGGACCAGTGGAGAAACTTGTTACTCCCACAGTGCATTGGAGAGAAATAMAGACTGTTTATGGTGATAGTGGAGAGTGGAGCTGGGAAATCTCAATTATTGCTTTGGAAACAAAATYATCTGTTCTGGAAAATGCAGCACCTGCACACCCCCAACACCTGAACTGGCAGAGGACTGAACAATGAAGTGTGTCAGTGTAATCACAACTGCCCTGGACATTCAGCAACTGCACAATGACAGCTGTGTCACAGTTTTGTAAACCTTAGCTTAAAAAACTTGGGTTTCTTTGTATTTGTTCTGAGCTTACAGTGGCTGTTTCAAAGGAAGGGATGTTTGCAGCTCCTGGAGCAGAGGCTGGGAGAGCTCTGCTGTTGGCCCCAGAGTTCTGTTAGCTGCTCTTTGTTTCTCGTTCTAMATGCAGCCATAAATGAATGGACATGGCTGCAAAGTTGATTAAAGAAGGGACTTGATTAAGGGTTGTAATTAAACCAGTGGAGGAAATGACAATGGAATTGAAAGCTCAGAATGAGCCYGTGTGATGTAAAGGCTGGGGGTGTTGAGGCAGTAATCTGTGTGAAATAATTGATTCTGTAGCCATTAGTCTTCTCTAATGAGATCAAGGACGAGGTGGCACGAGCTCGTAATTAATTTGTTTTGTGACTTTGAAATGTGATGTCATGWACAAAACTGGTGCTTGTTTAACRCACCCAGAAGCTCTCAGATTGCAATACAAATATCATCAAAGTGATGCTGTGCTCTCAGTGTAACAGGGCTGAGGATAATATTTAACACTCCAACTTCAAACATCCTGCACGTACAGCCTCAGTGAGGGGSGATTGCAGGAGAGGCTCCTCCAGCTGCACAGATTTTCATCTGTAGTCAGGCCCCACCTGAGCTGCTCTGGACTCACCAATCCTCCCTGGGAGCCTGTGCAGGTCTGGGATGTGCAATATTCTCCTTTTCTGTGCAGTGGGCACTGCATGGTGTCACATCCCTGAATCCCTGCCACATTGTCCTGCACCAGCACAGGGCAGGGGATGGGTTTGTAGTGCCTTTRTCCTAAAAAACTAACTGTGCTCCCAGCCCAAGGCTTACCTCATTGTTACCCACTGGCACTGAACAGGACAGTAATGAATGGTAATAAATGAATTATAGACAGTAAATAACATGTATCAGCTTGGTGTGGATCTGTATTCATCTGTTAGGATCTGTATTAAATCTGTCTTTCTCTGCACACACCCACACAGTGCAGAGCTGTATCACACATTGTAATACTGCTGATTATTTCACTAATACTKAGTATTTATACTCTGAGAGAGGCAAAAGGAAAAAGAGGTGTTAAAAGCAGAGGGAGGCCAGGAAAACCCTTGCCATGCAAGAGGAAAGATTGCAATGTGCTTAGTGACAGATTTATTGGAGTATCTTGCATGACAAGCTCAGCATTTGGGAGTTGCCTCAGTAGTGATCCCTTGCAGTTGTTGACATTTTGCCTCCCGTGCTGGGTGTTCCTGTCCCCTGTAAGTGGCTGCTGATCCTTTGATCCCCGAGCATTCATCACGTGGCACCAAAGTCAATTGCTGAGTTGTTTCTGATGTGGAGTCAGAGATCATAAAAGAGAAGGCAGTGACAGCATCTCTCAAATTAATGAATGGTGGAAGCAGACTCGTGACCCCGTGAGTGTGACCCGTCAGTGCTGTGGTCCCTCTGCAGCCTCTGTGTGCAGCTGATCTCCCCCAGAGCTGGGAGCTGCGAGCTGCAGCCTGGCACTCGGCACGGATGTTCCTGGGAAGGCTTTGCAGCTCCCCCTGCCCTGGGTGTGCTGCAGGGAGCTCTGGGCAGGGTCAGCTGCTCCTGGGGAATGTCTGCTCCTCCTGCTGCTGCTCCTGCTGCTCCTGCTGAAACCTTCCCCAGTGAAAACCCTGGCCGGGTCACAGCCACAGGGACATGGCTCTGGCAGGGYTTGCACCTGCATTTATGGGTGTGAAAAACGAGGCTCACTTTCCTGGTAAGATTTAAAAGGTTTAACAAACAGACAACCGGAGACAGAGCTAAAGCAAAGGGTTAATGGCCGGTGCTTGGCATTCAGCCAAGAGCACACCTGTCACAGGTGCGCTTTACGCTTTACGTACCTTTTCCATTACATCAGCATGTTGCATATTCATAGACCATCATGCATATTCATATTTTCCCCCAAACTAATTTACATATTCCTGTTTAGCACGGCCCCTCCTTGGCTCTGCCTTCCCAGAGCTCGCTGGTTCCTGGCTGTGTTTGAATCCTGCTCCTTTCTCACCTCCGGTTTGGGCTGAGCTCCAGACTTTCCTCAGGTGCTGCCAGGGAACACATCAATATTGATATTTTATTATATGAACACATCAATGGCAGGGTCCTCACCGAGTGTGCAGTGGGTGTTATCCCAGCCCAGCAGTTCAGTCACACACAGAMCCAGAGATCAGCCATCCCCCTGCCATGGCTGAGCTGTGTTAACAGCAGAAATAASAACGATATCCATTTCAGCATTAGACATACAACATTCATCTTAACACTTGGGAGCAGCCAACAATATAACGTGTATTTATAGARCAGAGACACTGCAGCCACCAGAGCTGTGCATTTGTGAAGCTGCAGGGAACTCTCTCTTTTCCACTCAGAGAGCCCCTGGGSGAGGCTGGGATTCCTCAGGAACGGGAAGGGCTCTTTGCACAGCAGCACTCTGATGGCACAGCCTGTGCTGGGACACCMGGCTGGGAACCCCCAGTGCCCACTGACACATTCCCTGCAGCAGAACCTCTCCGTGGAGTCATGGTGCTTCTCTGCATTTGTGCAGCTCCTTCAGAAATGATGGCTCCCATCTCCCAGAGCCCRGCGTGGGTAACGTGCACTGCCTGAAGTGACTTCTGAAACAGATCTGTCCCCAGCAAAGGCTCTGCCACCAGAGTTCTGTACAGCCAGCCTGCACCCCAGTGAGTCACTCMGGCTGCAGAGCATTGAATTACCATCCTGTGCCTGCCTCCTGGCCCAGGGCAGCCGCGGGCTCTGCCCTGCAAAGCCAGGAATAAGTAACAGATCTGAGCCTCAGGCCCGAGGCCAGCAGCTCTGGGAGGATGGATCCTTTTGGGAGTGGTTCCCCGTGTCCCACGAGYGCAGCCCTGCTGCTGGCATCCGAGCTAGGTTTGTGCTGATGGAGACACCAAACATTATGTAAGTAAAGGCATTTAAAAATAGCTGGCAGTGTGGGGGTTTGAGTGGAAGTATCTATCATTAACTCTGCAATCTGTTAGGCTGCAACCTCTGATATTTAGCTCGTGCACATAGGATGCAATTCATATCCTTGCCATGCTGTGTGTGCAGGGACGCTGCCCAAAGGTATTTTTGGAATTCCATTTCAGGGGAAGAAGTGAAGTCTTTGGAAGGACTGATTCATGCYTGCCATCCTCTCCCCTCCCCAGTTCCGTGATGGTTTTAGCACAAAGCCAGGCTGCAGAGGGTGTTTGCTGTGTGAAGGTGGTGGAGCAGACAGGTCTGCAGTCCAGTGGGGTTCAGAAACAGAAAGGGGGTGTGGACTTCATGTGGACTTCAAAGGATGTTTGCCTGAAAATGGAGTGGATTTGAGGGGGTTGTTCCCAAACATTTTTGAAAAGGAATTTGAGAATGTTGTCTTCAGTGATTCCATCTAAAAGGATTTGGAACACCAAATTTAAAGATCCCTATTAAGCCAAGGAGTACAGTGAGCTGAGTGGGTGAGACAGCAAAAGCCCTGCAGGGTTTCTAATGGTGCCTTGAATTAACCTTTGCTGGAGATTTGCTGTGAATGTGAGGAGAGATTCTGGTGAACTTGCAGGCTGCAATGATAAATATTGGACAGAATTTTTCTGCTTCATTCTGTCCCTACATTTCTCAGAGGAAAATGTTTAAACAGTATTTTCATGTGCCCTCTGAAATGATTTTCTCCCAGCACACCAGTGATGACACCATTTATTTTGGAGTTTTTTGTTGGACTTTATTCTTGTTGCCTGCCATGACAAAAACGTTTATTCATTAAGGCTGAATTTATTAATTTAGAGTGGCTTTTACTGTATGTAGTGGATAATTAACCATCACTTTCTGCAGCTTTTGGGGGCACATGTGAAGGAAGCAGGAGTTGTAACAAATTGGCCACTGACTTTTCTTTTCTCCTGCAGTTTGGAAATGCCCCATCGTGTCTGCAGCCTGCAGCCTCACAGCAAACACCTGCTCACACCTGGTCTATAGAAGGGACACAGCTTTCTGAGTCTCATGTCACCGCCTTCCATCCAAAGCCTCACCCCTGGCAGTTCTTAGTAAGTCCTGTCTYTGTTTGCAGTGTTTTGTGTTTGCAGAGAGGTTTTGTTCTGCTGCTCTGGGTTTGTTGTGGGGTTTGTTGTTTGCCTGTGCACAGCTCCAGGGGCTGGGGGTTTCTGAGGGGGAGATTTTGGGAGGGTTGGACTGCCCCTCCTCAGGGCAGGGGCTCTGCACTGATTTCCTGAACTCCTGCAGAGCCATGGTRCTTACATTAAACACCTTTGTGCTTGTGGTGCAGCCTGAGCCTGAAATGAGAGTTTAAAAGCCAAAAAAAAAGACATAAATATTTATTCCAATGCTGATTTCTGTTGTGCATGAACAGAAGGGTCAGGATACCTGTGGTTCCAGCCAGCACATCCCAGTCTGGGCTGGTGCATCCACCCTGGGCTCTGAACATCAGCAGGTGATTTCTGCTTGGATTTCTGTGTGTTTGCACCTGATTCTCAGACACTTTGGGAATTCAGAGAAGAAGCTTCTAGAAGGCTTGGCCAGTTGGTTGGTCCCCATCTCCTGGTGCTGATGTAGTTCTTATACCCCCTTTGATCTTCAGAGCACTTTGCAACAAGTAACTAACAGAGTCATTTAAAGAAAATTCATTTAAAAGTACCATTTTTAAATCTTATATTCTCAGTGTTCTTCTTTGTACCTCACTGAACTGAAAGTAAAGGCTTAAAGCTTTGCTTTAAGAGCCTTTATTTGAAGCTTGAGGTTCTAAATTTGGTGCTGGATTTATCCATCTGAAGGATATGAGTTTGATTGCATCAGAAGTAATTATATTTAAGATGACAAGAGAAAAGTGCATAAATGTGATATTTTGAACAGCTGTTAATGCCTTCTCTGCATCTCTGCTGCTGAACAGAATAATTACACAGCAGTGATGGGAACTGAATGTTGAGGTCTGGTGAAAGGCATTTCTGGTGATAAAAAGTGGAGTCAATSCCTTGCTGTTGTGTCACATTCCCCTCTGAGAGGGGAGGGTGTTTGCAGACCCAGACCCCTGCAAAAAGCAGCTGGGGCACCTCTGGAGTCAGGGGGATTTGGCTGGTGATTTCCCAAACACACATCATGGGTGCCTTCAAGGAGCACAGAGTGCTGCCACCCTGAGAGCTTTGGTTTGGGTTTGGCCCTTGGGAAGAGAGGARTGGTTGTTTGCAGCAGCCAGGCTGCACCTCTGGGTGCTCTCAGGGCCCATCCTCAGTGCTCTGGCTGTCAGGCTTTGAGGGGAGCACCTGGAATGGAAATGATTGCAGCAGCAGCCTTCTGGATAAAGGTGAGCACCCAAACAGCCTGTGTTGAAACACTGGTGTGCCCAGTTTGGGATTATGGACAGAGAGCCAGAAACTCTGATTCCAGAACTAAAACTTCCCAACAAAACATGGAGTAATGTTTGTGTCATACTCTTACTTACAGTACATTGGGGTTAAATTTTAACCTGCTCTTCTCTCCTGTTTAATTTTTAATGCCTTGCTGCAGCTGTATCAATAACAACAACTTTAACCACTCCCACTGGAGGGCAGAAAAATGAGGTGCAGGTTTATCCTCTGTACTGTGTGTGTCAGCAGTGCTCCTGGAGTGGCACCTGACTCTGAGGGAGTCACTGCCACTGTGCTGGGACTCCAGGGGAGGACAGGAGAGGCATTTCAGTGGCACCCAGCTCCCACCCCAGGGCTTTATTAAAGTTCCTTCATGACAGCCAGAAGTGTGTGCTGCTGGCTGGGCTGTGCAGAGCAGAGCAGGGACACCAGCCCAGCCCCAGCCAGGCTCTGCTCTCTCTGCTGCCCTGCTAACAGGAACCAAGGCTGTGGGCAGGCAGGCTCACACTGCTGAGGGATGTGAGCTGGGTGCTTGCAGTTTTCCCCTCAGGGACTGGACATGCACTGGAGGGAAGCTGGCTGAGCTGCTGCCCTGCCAGGGCCTTGTTTTCCTTGTGGATTATCAGGGAACTCCAGTCTGGCCCCATTCATCAGCACTGAACCAGTTTCCAAAGGAATCCACTGCATGTGATCATCAGAGGCATTTCCATTTTTAACATCCTGAGCAATCCAGCTCAGACACCAGSAAACAAGAGCAGTGTGTGTTCAGAGGTTGTTGAGTGTGGAAATGAGTGAGAGAGAGCAATGTGGCAGTGAAATGTGGCTGTCCCTTGGTGGAGCTGTGGGCACTGCTGGCACTTTGAATGGTGGTGCTCCCTTCCMTCTGTCTGTGGGGTGTGCACATCAGCACAGACACCAGAGCCTGCAGTCCACAGAAACCCTGATTAGCATATCTTAAACTCTCCTGCCCTGACTGCTTAAATACATTTGCATTAATAGAAGGATGAGACCTACTTCATGATGTTCTCTGCATGACAAAAGCTAAAAATAGTTCTGTTGGAGCTCTGGCTGCAGCTCTGCTAAGTTTTAGCAGTTTGGGGGAAAGGAAAACACTTTTGAAAGGTTATAATTAATGAGTTACGTGTTGTTGGTTTTTTTCCTGAAGCATACCAAAATAAGATGAAGAAATTGGGACGAGCCTGCTTTTTTTGTGCCTTGGCATTTCCCACTTGGGCTGGGGGTGGGCTCTGCCTGCTCCCCACAGCCCCGGGCAGGGATCCAGGGGGGAGTGGAGGGATGATGGCTCAGGAGGCTGAAATTCTGCTCTGAATGTGCAAAGGGAGGAACTGAGCCTACCACTGTGTGCTGCTGAATGGAGCCCAGCATGGAGTGACTGTGTGAGAGGGTGCAAGTTGTGTTCAAATAGTTGGCAGTCTCAAAATGTGGGTGAATGTCCAGGAAGGGCTGAGGTTTGAGAACATCCAGTTTCCTTTTGGGATGGGATAAAAAATTAAAAAATAAAGAATTCCCCAGTGGCAGTGGAGCAGCCAGGGGACCCTGGCRTGCTGTGGTGCACAGGAGAAAGGTCCCAGGCTGCTGCCAGGGAAGGAGGCTGGATGTACTGGTGCTCTTGTGCCAGGTGTGCTTTAAATACCCCTGGGAGACAGAATGGGAGGCACCAGGATGATCCATGGTCCTAGCAGGGAAGAAGCAGTAGAATTTCAAGGTGAGCTGCTGTGCTGGGGGAGTTTTCAAAGCTCCCACCAGGGAGTTCCCACCAGGGTATTTTGACAGCCAGTGGTAATTTTTGGAGAYTGTTTGGAGTGTTTCAGCCCAGCTAAATGCCCCATGTGAGAAGCTTATTCATGGTTTTGAAAGGCTGGAGCCTCTGAGACCATTAAAATCTGGCTTTGAAAGCCCAAGAGAGCAGCTTTTATACCCCTATTTCTGGCATGACATTTCCTATTTCAGCACTCAGGCTGTTGCTGCTCCATCAGTTGGCTTCTGGTAGAAAGTGTGGATTGATCTGATTTTTAAAGGTAMTCAAGATCTTTTACATTTCAGAATTTTACCAATCCAAAGGCTCAGTTCATAGCTAATTTTATCTCAGCTGTGATGTCAAAGTTTCCCTCTCTGTTTCCATCCTCAGCTGTGCTGCTGCAGGAGGAGCTCTGTGAGCTGCCCACGGTGGGGACAGCTGTGCTCAGAGCAGCATCTCTCTGCTGAACYCCTCTGTYCATCAGCARTTCCTSTGTTTGCATGGTGATTYCTGTGCTGAACCCCTCTGTCCATCAGCAATTCCTCTGTTTGCATGGTGATTTCTCAGACAGGGGAGGTGTTTGGCACACTCTGGCCTGTATTTCCCTGCTGATTTTGGCATTCCTGCTGCCCAGAGCCTTTGGCGATTCAGCAGGAGGAGGAGGAGGAAGGGGCTGAGTGCCTGATCCCAGCCCTGGCATGGCCAGGACCCCTCTGAGCAGCCCTGAGCAGGGCCAGGCTCTGGGGCTGCTGATTGAGTTAGGGGTCCCTGGGACCTGGCTGCCTCCAGGGCTCCCAGCCAATCCCACTGCAAACCTGATTAAGCTGTTCAATTGCAGATCACTCCTGACAGTAAATTAATTCTTAATCCAAGTCCTGTTCTGCACTGCTTTGGGAGACTTTTGCCAGGAGGCCAGTGGCTTGAAAATGGGTAATTAAATTCTGCTGTAAATACATTTTTATCTACCCTTCTGCTTGCAGGAGCTGGCAAACAAGCAGGAGCCATTAATTAATACCTGTAATTTGGTTTAGTTGGAAGAAGCCCTGCTCCTGTCAGATTCTGAAATGCAAACCAAGGTTATGGAGTTGGGAGTAGGTGAAAGATAAAGAAGACTGACCAAAATGTATTCATAAGAGAATCTATCCCTGTTTGTCTCCATAAAAACATTGTGTAGTTTGCAAATTTGGAAACAGCTTGATCTGAAGTCAATGTAGAAAAAAATTTTAGAAGCCCTAAATATAAGCAAAGTACCAATAGTGAGAAGATGTATTTTGGGCAATTTTCATTCATGTAATTGATTCTTATGACCCACCTTTACAGCTTCAGCAGGTAGTTTATTTGCAGATTGATCATGTCCTGTGGGCATGGAGCTGTGCATTCAGGTCACCTGAGGTTTGCATTGTTTCACTGTTTGCATCTAAAGCAAGAGGTGTTGCTTGCAGGTTTGCTTCCCAAGGCTCAGGAGGAAAYTAGAACCTTGTTTGCTCATTCTCCAGCCACAGTTCTGAACCACATTCAGTTTTCCCATCCTTCTTCCACATTTTCCCCATTTCCCTGCAGACCAGAAGGTTTGGCAGTTGTGAGTCTGGCTCCTTTTTCGAGCCTCAATCCCTGCAGATTCTCACTGAGGACAGAAGCCAAGGCTCCCTGTGCCACTTGCCTGTGCAGAACAGTTCTGGTGCCTTCAGCACTGCGAGGTGTTCCCAGCTCTGGCAGCTGCTCTGAGCCTGTCCCAGGGATCCTGAGCTCCCTGCCATGCTCTAAATGCACACCAGTTAGTGTCTGTATTAAATACAAACCTTCTGTAGCTTTCTGTAGGTTCCACACTCTGAGATTTGTTGCTTTGCTCCCCAGCGTTATTAAAAATTTACCCACGACTCCAGCTGAGGCAGCTTGTCATTCTGAGGGCAGTGAGAATGTTAATAATTAAAGGCAATTAAAAAGTGTGTTAAAAGTGATGTAATTTTTATAGGCTGACTGACTGAATAATAGATGGYTCCTGGATTTTCTGTGGTTCCAGGCTGTTACAAAGCAAAGCCTCCTGCAAGTGTTCAGTTTAAGCACTTGTGTGAGCCTTGGGTTTGCTGTTCTCACATTTCCCTGCAGCCACTGAGGGCACAGTCTGGGGCAGGAATGTCCCTGTCCTGYCCCAGGCTGGGTGGCACTGACAGGGACACTGAGCTCTGCTCCAAGGAGGAGCTGCTGGCTTTGGCTCTGCCCTRAACCCTGCTGTGTCCCATCTCCTGCAGCTGACTGAGGGGGAAATCCACTTCTGCAAAACATCAATACAGAAAAGTACTGTGCGTTTTCCCCTCCCCAATTCCCTTTGCTGCTGTATCAGCAGGAGGGCTTGGAAGGCTTTTGGGGCTTTTTGACTTCAGTTCTGGATTTTAATTTCAGTTTCTCAGATTGAGCCCCTAGTGCCTCTCCTTGGCACATGAACCAGTTCAGACTGACAGGTGAGCTGGGCCATTCCCTGTGCAGGAGCTCAGCTATTCAGAGACTGGAAATCATTTCCCTGGAACAGGACTGTGTCCTTATCTGTAAAGGARCCAGGCTGCAGTTCTCCCATGGAGCATTTTTAGCACATTACCATATAATTATATAAAACCAAGACAAGCCCTCGAGTGTGAGTGGGAAATCTCTGCCTTTGGGGGAAGGTAAGCCCGTGTTCAGGAACCTGGAAACAATGGCCAGGGAGGCACTGAAATTGCTGCAGGTCCTGCTGCAGGTCCTGGGGCAGCTGTGCAGGGCTGGCATGTCTCCCAGCAGCAGCTGCAGGCTCTGCTGCAGGTTCTGCTGCAGGTTCTGCAGGACAGGGACATCCCCCAGCAGCAAAGGAAATCATCATTTGAATGTGGAACGTGTCTAGTGCAGAATGTTTTATTCTGTGGTAACTCACAGAATTTCAGRCACGTGTGGGGTCAGACCTGGTGCTGCTGAGTGCTGCAGACCCTCCTCAGAGCAGCAGTGACACCAATTGTGTGCCTGGGGACTGGGAACCCACGTTTTGGGGCTGTCAGAAATGCAATTCCAGCTGGCAGCARAGTGTTCTGCTGCCAGCTTGTTTGCCTGCTTGTTCTCTCCAGCCTCTTTCAAGTTCCAGGAGCGGGGAATTCATTCCTCTGAAATTCCTGAAATCAAAGTCTTTGTGCTCCCAAGCTCCAGGCTGGCGAGGAGCTGCTCAGGGCAGCAGTGCCAGGCAGAATGCRTCTGAAACAAGAACCTTGCCTGCTTTTCATCTGCACAAAGCAGTCCAAAATGTCAGGGCTTTGTTCAGAAATCTAATAAAACCACAGCTGGGAGAGTCAGAATCCTCCACAAAAAGGAATATTACCCAAGAGAACGGGGTGGTTTTATTTGCCAAGCACTTTGTAAGCATGTATTGGATGACATCTGAGCACTGGCTGTTATTTGGATTGTGTTGTGAAACAGCAAGGAAACAGAAAACAGCAACAATGGGATTGCACAGCTTCCTTTTTCCAAAGGTTTAGTGCTTGTGTTCACTGAAGGCTGAATTGGTGTTTAAAATGAGGACTTGCCTGGAGGAAATGTTTGGGGTTTTTTTTCTGTGTACGTTTCACTGGACAGCAAAGCAATTACTTCCTAAATTTAGAAATTATTCCCTACTACACTACAGCAGGGTTAGACAAGTTCTGGCATTTGAACAACTCCCGACACACATTCTTGCACATAGGAAGAAATAATGGCATTTGACAATCTGGCAGAGAGAAAATGCTCCAAAGCTGGATTTCTCTGCAGCCTGTGTGGGGAGCAGGACAGGGCAGAGCTGTGGGTGACAGAACACTCGGTGTCCCACCCCTGGGGATCCCTTCCCTCAGGGCAGTTTGGGGAAAACTGAATTTCCTCCCTGTGCTTCCTCCAGAGTGGGAGCCTGAGCTGAGGAGACAGCACTGACTCCCATCCAAGAATGTAAATGTATTTCTTCCTCAAAGAAAGAACAAAGTGAAGTGAACTCATTTGGTTAATTACGTGCTTAAAGCCCATTTAGGGCAGCACCAAGCCTGAATTGTGCTGGAAAGAGGAGAGAAAAGGCTCAGACTGATCTTGGCAATCAGGCACCAACACAAACCCTGCTGGCTGGGAGTTCCATCTCCTCCGGGCAAAGCCAGCATCATCCCGGGGCTGAGGTTGTGTCCCAGAGCAGCTCCCGGTTTGACACAGCCCTCAGTTCACACACACAAACCCTGCTGGCTGGGAGTTCCATCTCCTCCGGGCAGAGCCAGCATCATCCCGGGGTTGAGGTTTGTGTCCCAGAGCCCTCAGTTCACACACACCAACCCTGCTGGCAGGGAGTTCATCTCCTCCGGGCATCATCCCGGGGCTGAGGGTTGTGTCCCAGGCTCCTCATCCATCGGTGTGACACAGAGCCCTCAGTTCACACACACAAACCCTGCTGGCTGGGAGTTCCATCTCCTCCGGGCATCATCCCGGGGCTGAGCTTTGTGTCCCAGAGCAGCTCCCCGTTTCACACAGAGCCCTCCGTTCCAGGAGAGGCAGGTACCGAGGTTCCCTCAGCAGAGAGCAGAGCTAACACGGGTTCTGCAGCACYACAGCCTCAGTGGGAGCTGGAACTCAGCATTTGGGAGATGGAACTCAGGATTCCTCCCTTGGAGCTCAGTCTCACTCCATTTTCCCTTTTTAAAACCACCCCAGGGCTGGATATTTTTTTCTCCTGACTCCTTTTCTRCTTCTGTTAAGCAGAGCTAACTTTGCATAGCTGCATGAAATCTGAAATGCCCAAGTGAAAGAAATGGATTAAGCAGATAATCTCCCATCCTACTTCAAACAATTTGAAGCATAGGGCTTTAAAAACTGGTAATTTTACATGGAGATTTTTTTTTAAACAGAAGGTTATATTCATGACATAGCTACAATAAATAATAATAATAATTTTCTTTTCTTAAAAGAATTTCAGAGCACTTGAAAACTGTAGAAGAATGTCTTTACATGTAGGTTTGTCCATAAAGAAAATATTTTCTTATACATCTAATTCAAATGAGTAATGCTGATTTATTTCTAGTTCTTCTGTCCATTCTCCACCATTTGCTGGCATTATTTGTGAAAGGAGGAAATATGTGAGGACTTTGTGTCTCCTGTAGTGCTGCAAAGGGGAAGCAGAGGGGAAAAGAAATTATCTTTTGTTTAAATACCACCTTTGGTCTTCACCAGTTGTTCCAGATCAAATATTTTCTTTGAGAATTGGTCAAAAATAGACAGGAAGAATAATCCTCTGAACTGTGATAAGTATTATCATCAGAAATCAATCTTAGCAATCATTTCCAGGGATAAATGCAGCGTAAATTGAAGGAGAGGAAAATGCGATTAAATCAGGCGTGGGGGAAAAGCTGTAACAACTTTTCTATGGAATTCAATTACGTGTTAATTTGCTGGGAGCTTAGGAAACACAACGACAGTGAGCACTAATGGAGGGGAAGGATGGCTAATGAGGGATACACGGATTTGGGAGAGAATGAAAACTCTCCCTACTGCTGTGGTAAGGGAGACGTTCAGGAGATTTCAGGCATTCCCACCCTGACCCCGAGAGTTCAGAGTCCCACGGAGGGAGAGGGAAAACACCCGAGTGTCACCTTGCAGGCAGAGACAGGTGTTCGAGTCTTGCCTGTGGCTGCTTTACAAGGCAATTGTTGTTTGTTGTGCCCGGAATGGCTTTAACTGCAGGGGATCTGTCAGGACCTCCGAGCCTGGCACCTCAGGCTGCCTGGGAATCGCTGGTTTGCAGGCAGGCGCCATTCTTCAGCAGGAAGCTGCAGAAAAGAATCAGTGATATGAAATCTGTGTTCTAGAAACGTCCATGAATGTGCAGCCATCTGGGGCTGTCTTTAATTTTCACTGCCATCCTTTCTTTTGCTGAGAGCTGCACAGGAGAGGGTCAGTGATGCTCAGCTTCGTTTCAACCCCGGTCAGGCTGGGGAGGTTTCATCTCCATCTCCAGAAGAGTTTGGAATTGTTTCTTTGCCATCCCTCCTGAACTCAGGATGG